>JASANE010018825.1:0-47088 GCA_030248225.1 Trileptium ribeirensis
GTATGTTGGAGGAGAACATATGCTCACAATGTTGTTGTTTCGACTGGTGAAGTTGAGACTGCTAATTTCTACATTTAATTGAAGAAACTGTTCCGTCTAGCTTCTATGAAGTCTCAAGAGTGGTGTACAAACTCTGCACATGTTTTGGATATAATTCCACCGACCGACCGCACAGGCAGCCGCTGCAACAAGGTGTTAGGCCTTACATGGGACAGCGTGTCAGATTCGTTATCGTTGGTCAGGGGGAGTACATTTAAGCGGACGGTCAACACAAAGAGAATGGTGATGCAGGCAATAGCGTCTGTTTTCGACCCGTTGGGTTTGTACCAGCCTGCTGTGGTGCCGAGTAAACTGTTTCTTCAACGACTGTGGCGTCAGAATAAACACTGGGACGAAGTGTTGGACGACGATAGACAGAAGGAGTGGAACAGAATATACGACGATCTATTCCCGATATATAAATCTTCGATTTCTTCTAAATCCGGTGCCGACAGCTGCGACTTCAACTGTGACGATTGCTGTATTCTGCGGACGCGAAAGTCTGTAGCATATGCTGGGGCAGCATATCTGCGGATACAGTCGCCGCTTGCGACGGGCAAGGAGTCCATTGCCTCGTACTTAGTTTTGTCCAAGTCACGGCTGGTTCCAAGTTCTGGCAACAAAATTTCTCTGCCTCGATTGGAGTTGCTGGGGGCGGTGATTGCTGTCCGAGCAAAATTTGTGCGCACAGCTATCCGGGCGCCGATATCCAAGTCTACTTCTTCTCTGACTCCGTTTGTGTTATCCTACTGGATTCGTAGTCAGAAACCCCTTTCGGTTTTTGTGCAAAATCGCGTCAAAGAAATCAAAGCGTTGGGCAATACCAAGCATTTGTATGTCAGCACAGCAGAAAATCCCGCGGACTTAGGGACAAGAGGAAAATCAGCGGCCGAGCTGCTGCTGATTCAACGCTCTGGTGGTCGGGGCGAACGTGGGTTGTCAAAGCCGCGAAATACGTGGCCCGCGGTTCATGATTTAGATGTTTCTTCGGAGATGATTAGTCGAATAGAAGAAGAACACCGGAAAAAGGCGCAGCCGGTCTTTGTGGCAGCAGAAGAGCCTTGTAGTCAGAGCTCGTTTTGCGGTATTGATCCAACTCGATTCTCACAGTTTCGTCGTCTGCTCCGGGTTACTGCACGTTGTCTAAAGTTTTTGCAGGTGGTATGGTGGCTCAGGCTGTCTCCCGAAGCACCCCAGCGCGTGAGGTTTAAGTCAATCTTTGGTAATTTATCATCAGGCGGTACAATTACGGGTGGTGATCTGCTCGAGGCAAGGCGTATGTGGGTAATGGCGGTTCAACGGAATCACTTTCAAAACATCTTGCGCTCGAAGTGCCAAGCGACCTCATGTTCGTTGGCGAAACAGTTGGGAGTGGTATCGGATGATGACGGTGTGCTCAGGTGCTGTGGTCGGCTGGAAAACGCCGATCTCGATCCCGATACGCTGCGACCGAAGCTGCTTGCAAAAGGCGATCACGTCTCGGACTTAATAATCAAGGAGATCCACGAGAGCCATTTCCACGCGGGGGTCGCCCACACGTTGAGTCAACTTCGCCGCGAATTCTGGGTACCGCAAGGTCGAAATGCGGTAAAGCGGGTGCTGGGACGCTGTCTAGTATGTCGTCGCTTTAAGGGTTCATCATATGCTCTACCGAAGATGCCACCGTGGCCAAGGGAACGAGTGGGGCGTGCGTCTCCCTTTCAGTTCATCGGTTTAGACTACTTTGGCCCTGTCAATGTGAAGGTGGGAGCCGACGTTCGCAAGATGTGGGTGTGCCTATACACCTGTCTAACGGTGCGGGCGATTCATCTAGAGTACGTGGAAGACGCCACGGCTCAAGCCTTCCTTCAGTGCTTTATCCGGTTTATCTCGCGGCGGGGTACACCGAACGTCGTGGTATGTGACAATGCGCCGCAGTTCCGAACGGTAAAGACTGCGCTTGATCAACTATGGCATTCAATGCTTACTTCTGACGAACTCCAAACATTTTCGTCGACGCGGAACATTACATGGAAGTTCACTACCGAGTTGGCGCCTTGGCAAGGGGGCGTATACGAACGACTCGTGGGGGTGGTGAAGTCGTCGTTGAAAATAGCCGTGGGTCGACGACTACTTCAGTGGTCCGATTTTTTGACATTGATTGTGGAGGTGGAGGCGATCACCAACTGTAGGCCAATAACATATGTCGCCGCTGAATTCAACTCGAGGCCAGCTTTAAGGCCAATTGATTTTTTGACGGATCTGCCGGTCGGGTTACCGCAATCTGCCGCTTCGATGGAGTTGACCGGAGGAGACGCCGGAAGAAACTTGTTGAGATTTTGGAAATCGAAACAAAGTCGTCTAGACTCCCTATGGCAACAGTGGTACGGCGACTACTTGATCTGCCTACGAGAATGCGGGCAACTACAACATAGGCATCAGCGGGGTAGAGTCGGTGGTCATCCGGAGGTGGGGGAGGTGGTGCTGGTGAAGGACGCTGATGCGCCGCGTGGACACTGGAAGGTTGCTAAGGTGGTACAATTGCTCGAGGGATCCGACGGTGCTGTCAGGTCGGTTGAAGTACTTCTTCCGAATGGGTATAAAATTCGACGTGCTGTAAACTTCATCTATGCGTTGGAGGCGAGGCCGAAACCATCCACTGAAGAGGAAGACTTTGACGGTTTCTCGCTAGAAGAAGTCAATGAGGTGGAAAATCGAGTGGAGAACAATTTGCGTCGAGGTCAAGTGACGATAGCTAATATGCTCTCGATATCGGCGTATCTACTGGGGTTCAATGGAGTTGATTCCGTCCGCGCCCAGCAGTAATAATAGTAATTTGATTTTCGTATGAACAATAATGCTAATTGTTTTTTAATATTTCTGGTAATTATGTAATTTTGGGTTCTGGTGATGGGCTATTTTAATAATGTAATTTCATGTTTTTTTGTGAACATTGAACAGGACTATTCGCCAAGCGAGTAATATAACAATGCGTCTGGCAGCTTAACTCCCTCATCAACGAACGTTCGTCCCCGGAGTGTCCTGAAATCTCTATTTCTGGAACGTTTCTGCTGCTGTTTCTTTTCTATTGCAGGTTGGCATCGACACTCGGCCCGCGTCAGGACCGGACTGCAATGTTCTCTTCGTGTTTCAGTGGTTTAAATCTACGTGTTCTAATAATAAATAGTAGTAGTGAATGACAATCTGCCCTTTCTACGTGATCGCAGCTAATTGTCTCGTCTCGTGTTTCGTCATCATCGCCGTGCACGGCTCGTCGTCGTCGTCGATATTAGCATCAGCAACGAACATTATACGTCATGACGTTCTTCATCGTTTAATTCTACCGTTATCAACGCCAATCGCTTCTAATCGGTGTCATTTCGTTGTTCGCCTTCATCATCGCTCACATCTACAGCTATTCGTCCAGATCAACCTCGGTCATCGCTCGTCTAGCGCCGTACGCCCATCGTTATTCATCGTGAAACGCCGTCTGAGCCGCCCTCGTCTGTACGACGTACGCTGCTGGCATATCGTCCGTGTTTTTCAAAATAGTGTCGTTTGACGTCTCAGTCTCGTTGTTATCGCCGATACCGAATCAACTGCTGGTGGTCACCGTTTTTAGCAGCACTGTCTCCAACAGGTGAGACCTATTCTTGACATTTTATGACACAGGGACTATGGGGGCTGTACCTGAAAAGATGGTGGGCCCCTTCCCTGAATTTTCCCCCCCCCAACCCAAGGAGGGCCATCAATTCCGGCTAAGATTTTCATAAGCCTGACCAAAAGTCATCAATACATGTATCTCAAAAATAACAAGCTAACGTGGTAGCTAACTGATAAAAAACGGAAAAACATGATTCGGTACATAAAACTATCAACAGTTGCAGAAGTTACAAGTCTTCACCGAGAAACTTATAGACTGAGATTAGAACTAGAATTATTTTAATATAGGCTTAGCTAATAAAATAAGTTCAAGCTATTTATGCAAATTATTCAAAACAAAACCAACAAATTTTAGAGATTTAAGATTAAGGTAGCGATTTAATAAATAATTTTGATTAAGGTAGCGATTTAATAAATAATTTTGTGAACTAAGATTTTTAACTAAAATTTATGGGATTTAGGACTCTGGGACTCATGTTATCCTAGCAAACCCCTGACTACTAACACCAACCTATATCTTACGATTATGAACTACCCAAATATGTCTATTACCATGGGCTAGGACGCAGCATACCGTTGCAATATTTTTGTTTGTACTGAATGTATTTCGATGTTTATATATAACAATGGTCGAACACCATGGCCTCGGCAAAAATGCCACGTACCCCATCAAGGGCATCATGTCTGGTGTAAAAATAGAAAATTTATTACTTATTTACTATATAGGGGCAGCGAACACTGTTCTGTATAGGTACTGCCACTGCCATATTAGGGACCTGAGACATCGTTAATGCCTCTCGGACACCGTTGTTTATACTGTTCTATTGAGGACCTCGAACGCCTGAATGTTTGGGAATGTGGGGTGGAGCTCAGACGCTCTTACGCAATACTGCCGCAAACTGATTTTATTGGTATGGTGCTTACCTAGACAGTCTAATTTGCATTGCCGTTTGCTAACTACGTCGCAATTTAATACAGAAATTTTGGCGCAATCCCAGTTGGGGGGAGTAATTCAACCAACCATGCAATTTTTCTGAAATGACATCTTTTATACTAAATCCGCCCTCCTGAGTCGATTGGTGCCATTGGCAGACCTCTCCGACTTGTCGTTCTTCACATATCAGGGACGGCAGACAATTGTCGACCCTAGCTCCGCCTTGCAGTTCATTTTCACAGTTTTTTCCGTTTACGACTAAGCCTTATACTAAGCCTAAGCCTAACTCTTAGACTAAGCTTAAGCCTCCTCGCCTGCGTTTGCCGGTACAGTACTTTACTAGCTAACTTAGCTAACTACAAGGATTGCGAGTGCGGCCAACCCTGTTACCTAGCAAAGCGTGGAGATTTCGGCAGGTGTGACGACTGGGAATGGCGATGTTCAAATCACCCCACTTGTCGAAAAAAATATTCGATCCGGCAAGGATCTTTTTTCGCTAGTCATCACATTTCTCTTGGAAATGCAATTTTATTAATTCAAGCCTACATCGACAAACAGACTACAACATGGATTCAAAAGCAATTACATGTTAGTAAAAATACCGTCACCGATTGGTATAACTATTGCCGAGACATTGCGGTTGCATTCGACAGGGACTACTGGCAGTATCTGCGATTGGGAGGCCCTGGTGTTGACGTTGAGATTGACGAATCTATTTTTTTTCGGCAAAAATATCATCGTGGTTTACGTCGACGAAAACATGGCTGGGTTCTTGGTATGATCGAGCGACATTCTCAAAGGTGTCTTCTCTTCCCAGTCAACAACCGACAAATTCCAACAGTAATCTCATTAATTATTCAACATGTTTTACCTGGAACCCGAATCCTAACCGACAGCTTTCGTACCTACATTGACGGTTTACGTGCCCTTCCACGGCCACATCTCTACACGCACGAAACTGTCAATCATCATAATAGACAATTTGTAAATCCCACTGATCATACCGTACATACACAGAACATCGATGGATTGTGGGCCCGGCTCAAAGAATCTATCCGAACACGTGGTGGAGTGAAACCGCAGTTGTTTGATCGTTATTTGAAGGAATATACCTGGCGACAACAATTTAAAGACAATCCTCAAGGGGAATTTTTCGCTCAACTACATGCTCTTTATCCATTATAAATGTAAGATATCTTGCATTTGTCTATAATAGTCAATAATCTTCTAATAGTCAATAGCAAAATATACTTAGCCTAAGCCTAAGCCTAAGACTGAGCCTAAGCCTATAGTTTCCAAAAGATGGGTGCTATAGCAAGCGTAAAATAATTTTCCCCCCCCCCCCAACTGGGATTGGGCCGAAATTTTTGTTTTAGGTGGGTTTGTAGATTTTAAGCTGGCTCATTTTCAGTGTTTGTCGTCCACCTTTTCGTGTGATATTCCTTCGTCAGATATTGTGTTAGCGGTTTTCGGATCATGTATTTCAGTAATATTTCTTGGATACCAGTTATCTATTGCAGTTTTAATTTATCTGGGGGTAGAAACGCATTATTTTGACCGAAACGCCTTAACACCGCAAATTAAAGAAAAATTTTGTGCGACCAGTATATATAAACTGCATGGGGCATTTTGTGTATAATCAATGACCACATGACATGACTATTTGTGCCAGTAATTTTGAAATTAAAATTTTTTAAGCTTCACAGCAGTGTTGCTCTGATTTTGAAACCAGTGTATGCCACGGAGCAGCAAGTTTAGTATATTTAAGTTAAAAAATAGCGCGCTATGTAACCATGTGAAATTTACAGCGACAGTGAAACATATATTAACAAACACCGTTGGGAAAATGCAACTGAAATTGTGAAGTTGAAAATTTAAAAATTATTTTGCGTGTTTGTCATTAAAACTCTAATCATAACTATACTTGAAATTTGGGCCATAATTTTTGGTCTCTTGTTTTCCACACATGCACAAATTATGATGTGAACTTTTTATTGCATACAATAGCCCAAATCAATAATATTACGCGAATTTATCGCTGTACACCCCTGTTGGGTAGCTGTATCTGCTATAGATTGCCAAAGAGCCAGGTGTCTGCACCCCATAGGAAATACATTTAATTTTTTCTGTGTGCCAGCGTGATTGCTCACCAGCGAAAAAAATTTCCGCACTATGTGTTCAGACATATATACAATATAGGTTTTGCAATCAATAAATTTTCTAACTTCGGTAAAGGAACAACGTGCAAGGGCCCACCCGAAAACCGGAAAAGTTCTCCGAAAAGTTTTCACAATCAGTACATGGCCGGAGCTGGAGGTACATACATTTATCAGAACATCAGTCGTGATCATTACTCAATGATTAAGCTTGAAATAACTACATGTAAAAGTTGGGCTTTTTGGAAGACGGCAAGGTCAGTGCCCCCCTCAAGAAACAATTTTTAAAAACCAGTTTGCGCGTTTAGCCAGAACAGTAGAAACATGTTTAAAATAAAGTACGTGCTTGCCAGAGATGCACGGTACATATAGCGACGGGATCCTACTTATAGTCTATGTATTTCGTTGGACATTGTAGATATGGGCAATGCATAACAGTTCAATGTAATAAGGCTTGTCCGTAATAAACCATGTTGTTGTAAACCGAGCCACGTGTCACAGGTTGCATAAAAACTTTGCTCTTCCAACATTCTAACTAAAACTTACACAGGATTTCAAGCTATAGTATATACCTCACATATATGCGTTTTTGTGAAAAAAAAGTTGGTCCATTCTTATGCAATACAGTAATTTTATCAGCCCAGCCTACCTTCACAACCATAGTTTAAGCGTATTGTTTAAAGTCGAAAAATTTACTAAATCCTAAATTTTTTTACCATTATTACTCCAAAGGGTGGAAATTTACACGGTACATGCTCGAATTCTGAAACTACAGCATCTTTAGGCTGTACCGATCACCCAGCTGAAGACTATACGTGAAATTTTTGAAAACATAAAAATTTGCATTTTGACTCTTTTAAGGGGCCTTTTGGTTACATAGTGGCGTTTCTTTCCCTCTTTGGCTGATTTAATAATATGTTGTGTTTACAATCCAAAAAGGTTTAATTCAAACTTTTAAAATATATGTAATTGAATCGGTGTTAAAAAGCAGTGATAGATATATATGTGACTGTAACTGCTGTGGTATTGAATTAACAGCTTGCCAATGTCGTTGTAGCGGCCTTTGATTCAACCGATCGGTTGTACGAAAACTTGATAATTTAATAACTGTAGTTTTTATTCAGTAGTTACCCTTGTCATCTAATCAGCCTCGGCGTAGCGTCAAGTCCTGGTCAGCCATACCCAGTGGTTGCTAGTCACAATATGTTAATTCACCAGAAATGACGGGGTTATACAATCGAATAAGTAGGAAAATCAGCAAGAGTTTATTCCTTTAACAGCTTAATTGTAGGTATATTTTGTGTTTATCGAGGAAGCATGGTAGAACTGAGGCGCAATTCAGAAGTATTAGCGTTTATAGCAGTCTCGGAGTACCCACCGGAGTGCACGGTTACAAATTGGCGATATATATTATAGCTTAAGCTTTGGTATATCGCGTGCGGAGAAAATTCTGCATAATTATGTACGTAAATCGGGAGCTTCATGATTACGATCCTAGCTTAATGATAAAACTTAAAAATGTATGGTATCGTGGGTTCTCGGAGAAAACCTTTAAACCCCTGTTTTACTAGTAATATTACATACTAGTTAACGATATTTTTAGCTTTAACGCTTTACATGGACGCCGGATCAAAAAATGAAGACAGTGGTCATGCACACTGCTGTCATTGAGCAAGTATTACGTCAGGGTCATAAACAACATGGGCATCCATGATATTCTAATTATAGACCAACGTTTAAGTGATACACCGAAACTGCGATTTTCAAGGTTTTGACAAAGTGAGCTTCCTGGTTATTGGAGATGAGAATTGGTTTTTTGGGTATTGTACCTGTAACCTGACCACATCAGTTAGAGTGTTTTAAACATACATTAACTATGTTGTTAGGTTTCAGTAATGACACAAGTGTCATAATGCTTCAGCTTTGGCTTCAAAATTCACGAAATTTCCATGGATTGTGATTAAACGAAATCTTAATCTATTTCGATTTCAATCGTTTTCGATTGCACTTTTTTTGCCCGCGACTGTAGAGCTATTAAGAGATGTACACTAATATGTTATTGGGGTTGTGGGATATGATGGAAACAATGGCATTTATGTGCATTGTATTTAGCGGATTGACTCTGATCGCGTGATTGCTAATTTAAATTTTCCAAAATTAGGCAGATATAAGTGTAATATATTATGTATTTGTACTATATAATATTGTTTCTTCTTGTCTTCAGAGTTTGATTTTACTGTTGCAAGTATTTCGTTGCTTATATACCTATTACATTATCTCTAAACGAATATATATAATTGTCCAATATTTGTTGTCAAAGGTATGAGCTTCTATACAACGCGAGACGGTAAGCATTGTTACAATATTCAAACGATGTAATTTGTAATATTTACAAACATATATATACCAGGGAATAACCGGAACCGGAATCAGCAACCGGAACCGTCCATTTAAACCGGATCCGGAACCGGAACATGGTCTTCGAAATTTATATATAGTAAAACAGATGATGGAAGAAATGAAGGTATAGTGGATTTAAAATGCAGTAAAAATAACTTTTACATTAAACTTAATATATTGCGATGGTATTATTGCCTTTCTAAAACTTTAAAGAGACTGAGGAAGCTAATAATGTTTATTTATCGATCAAATATGTCGGTTTTTGGACATTCAGAGCAAAAAATGTCTTCCACTATACACCATTGCGTATACTGCGTCAAATCGAATGTGCTTACAAAGCTTGGAGGGTAGAATACACACTTTCGCTCTGTCTCCAGTCGCTTCCCTTTACTACACATATGTTTGTTGCATGTTCTTCTGTAGGACACTTAAAATTATTGGTTTATATGATTCTAAGAGAAAATAATAGATAGAAGGTAATTTTCTGATCAGTGGTCAGAGACAATGTTTAGGCTAGCGTTGGACAAACAGTGCCCGTCAGTTAGATCATAATGATGATAACTTTTTAATCAGAATGCTATAAATGAGACACACTGTGATGCTGCTCGCACAGTTTCAATAAATACAGTTCATTGCCAAGAAAGCAGTTTCTGGCTGCGTTGCAGATAACGTTGTTTACTTCAATTTAGACTGATTTACCAAGTTTACAAGCGCACTGGCGGGTGCTTGACGCAATTTATGTTAGCCAAGCATACCCTAAGTACTTCTGCGTAAGCCATAAGCTGTTACCGAGTTGGACCGGTTTAATTCAAACGTATCCCACAGACTTCTGGATGTGTAAAATAGCTGCTACAAGCATCGACCTGGCTTTGATTTAACAAACTCCTGTAGGTTATTATGAAAAATTCCTGCTCAAATTATGTGCCCTAATTACGTTTCACACGGCAAATTGGTTAGTTAATCCTTTCTTTTGCTTGGTTGTATTGGAACTTGATCATTGTATAATATATATTACATATGTTTGGATTACAGATGAAGCAAAAAACGAGGAAAATTTCAAACAAAATTTTTAAACCGGAATTCCGGTTCCGGTATGGTTTTTGCCCTTTGCCGGAACCGCAACCGGAACACGATTTTCGCCGGAACCGGAATTCCGGTTACTCCCTGATTTCAATTGTTGCAGATGTATATATGTCAAATACAAATCCTGTTATAATTCATTAAATGTAACGACAACCGTAGATGAACCACATACACTTTGTTTCACATTCGCTTTCGACAGTAGTTTCCTACTGGATTTTTTACGTAGGAAAACGGCGCTCCTGCACTTTTTCGTAGAATAGTGACAAACTAAGCTTGCTAAAAGTGCGTTAAATTTTTGACGGAGGCAAGACGAGCCACCGAAGGTGGCGCGTCGCAGCCGGAGGCGTACATTTAACTTTTTATATATCAATATACTAGACGCAAAATTTCAATTTTCTCTGTGACTTTTTTTTGTTTGTCACAGACAGGTCTGCAGGTTGAACGCCTGGGCCGATTTTAGAAATTTTTTTTTCTTCGTGTTGCATATTCTCTTGCGGAGTGCCCTTTCATTGAGCACTTTTTTCTACGAAAATTGCTTTGTACTCAAAATTAAGCAAATGTTGCTCAAACTTAGGGCTTAGGGATTTTTGCCATTTTTTCAGCTTTTTCACCGCATCTCGACAACCGTTCGTGCTATTTCGGCGATTTTTTTACATAAAATGTATTTTCACGTTTTCTAAACAGTTGTATATAGCTGATTGACGTATTTCATCTCTTTCCTTAATAATTAAGCAAATTCTCTTAAAATTGACTTCGGGAAACCTAAGTTCATCATATCTCGACAACCGTTCGTGCTATCTCGGTCATTTTTTGACATAACATGTACCTTCACGTTTTCTAAAAGACTGTATACGAGTGATCTACTTACCTTTATAAATTCTCTTAAAATTAAGCAAAGTCTCTTAAAAACGAGTGAAAAATTATTAAGTGTGTTATAACTTTTGAATGACTCGGCCGATTTGGACTAAATTTCATTGATGGGTACAACTTGATAGATGTATTGTCATTCTACTGTATAAATAACTAGACGTTTTCATGTCTTCCTCTTATTATTGTTTCAGCATTGCGTTTAGTCATTATGATAATGTTGCTTCGAGCAGTTTGAATTTGTTTTGCTGCATACCTTACTGTTACTTTTAAACTGTTACCAAAAATGTTAGAAATTCCACAAGCTGTATGCACTATTCACGCCGTTGTTAACCACCATGCCTCCGTCACCCACGTTTACGTGTTACTAGTAATAGATTATACTATATATCTGTTTTAGTAGCGCTATGCATTTTATTCTTAAACAGAGGTGAAATCTCCTCGTTCTGAGATTGCCGATCTTGGAATAGACGTCAGTTTTCTGTCGAAGTCTGATTATGATGCCGTATCGTGCTTGACGTGCCCTGTCACATCAGAATTCATCCCTATTGATAACGACAGTGATGACGACGAGCTTGTGTCTCTTCTAACGGACCAGTTGAAGATTGAAAATGGTAAAATAAGTTTAAATTTGCGTGGAAGTTATTCATAAAGAATTGTAGGCCTTATTATTGATCCTTGCTAGTGAGAGGTCTTTGATAGTGCATCCACAAAACGCTTGACAATAATTAAAGGAAGGTATGACAGTTTTCATCTTTCCTGTGATTAGGTGTTTTTGTCGCCTCAAAGCTGGGTTCTACACGTTTAGACCTCCAAGAAATAAAAGGAGTAAAGCCAAAAGCCCCGTGGTACCTGACGTGAATTTAATTTAGATTTTTTAGGATATATCGTGAGCTACGGAAAATAAGACATCATATGCTGAGACTGAAACTGCAGTGAAACCTGTATATAACTACAATCGGTATTATTTCGTTTAAAATTCTACAATAAAAGTGAAATTATCGTTGCTAGAAAAAATAGCTATTTTCAAGTATAGATGCTGAAATGGCCATCCGTAATTTCTGTATGCACATTATTTTATCGTATTGCGAAAATAATTATTTGCTTCATCTTCACTTGTTGAGTTAATACTCTTACTCCGCAACGGATTTCTAGCCAAATTCATCACGTATATATATACTAATACAAAAGTTTATGAGAATACCTGTAAAAACGACAGAAACTAATCGATGTAAAAAAACGACAGAAACTAATCGAGGGAGTTATCAGTGTATGAACAAAATCTGAACACCTAACACCTGAATAATTTATGAAATCCCTTGAACGATCATAACTAATACGGTAGGTAGCTGCTAATCTGCTTAGGAGAATAATGTTTTTTATCATAAACGGTCTCAGGTAAGTACCTTCACCAAAGTTGGTATTACATAATGTTACACGATTTTTTCTACATAAATTGGTTATATATAATAAAAAACTAAATGTGTGGAATTCGATTCAGCAAAAAATTTGATGTATTGCATTTTAAACATTGCTTTAAAACTGTTTGACGTAGCCTCTTGTTGGTTGATATGTGAAGGAAACGTGTAAAAGTTTCTAATATTAATATATATGACACTAAATTATTATTGGAAATTCAGCGAGTAAACATTTTAACTGCAGTTCCAGGTTTCCTTGGTGTCAAATTTTAGGGCGCTGACAGAGATCGTGCCGACCCCCATGCAGAAGTTCGGCGAGTCTATTTAGGAGTGGCAATTTATAATACAGAAAATATGCAAACTTGGTCTAATGCACATGGGGGTTTCGGCCGAGCGGGGGGGGCAGACATGGGGGAAAATTTCACGAACATGGGGGACTTGGAAAGTGGGGGGTCTCACCCCCTCACTGTGGACAGGCCAGTTATTTATATTTGAGTATTGCAGTAACCAAGCATACTTAAATAGCATAACGGAGACCTACAAGCTGGGTGTCCGCGTCCTGGAAAATCCTAGAATATCCTGGAAAATCCTGGAATTTAGAAAAAATCTTGGAAAATCCTGGAATTCGCAAATGCTGTGGTGGAAAAATGCGAAATCCTGGAAAATTTAATAAAATATCCTGGAAATCCTTCAAAATCATGCAATGTTTCCACACGGAAACGCGTCAATAGAGAGTGGATTTTCAGTCAATGATGACATTTTGGTAGAGAATCTAAGCCAAGGCTCATTGGTGGCCCACCGTATTGTCTATTATGCGGTGCTGGAAGCTGGCGGCCCAACGGCTATTGATTTTTTGTCCCCAATTTCGCAGGCAAAAATTCGATCGATTAATATTTATGGGAAAAAATTACTTGTGGACCAAGAAATATATCCTGGAAAATCCTAGAATTTTTGCATGCAAAGCCGCGGGCATCCTGTACAAGCTTCTGCGCACAATATAACAGAAACATGTGAATTGAAAAAAATAAATAACCGGAAAACACGTAGGTTAAAAATCTCTGGACGGTAGCCAAAATCTAGGGGGTCGCGTTGAACCTACTTGTAACCTAAATATCGTGAACATTGGCCCACTGTTGTTGATTTAGGTTGATCCACCAAAGCAGCTTATTACCATTGCCTTCTTAATCTGGGATTAAAATCTTTATGATTTAAGGATGCAGACTCACTGTTTTTTAGAATATTACACGTTTGAAAGAATCGGTCCAGATTTTGGTGTTTCGCAAAGCTAGGAAAACCAATTTGCTATATATTTAGTGTACTGATAAATGTTTTTATTGTACCAACTGCCCGAAAATTTAAGTATACCGCACAGATGCTAGCATGTTTTACACTTTTTGAGGAGCGAAAACAGGCATTTTCAAGGTGTAATGTATCTGCGTCGGGGTTGGATAGACGGGTTATTCATAAGTACGACGTATTATGTTATGTCGGATTGCTTGTCCGCCTTTATACAGAGACGATATTGTATAATTATTTAGCATGCAGCTCGGCGAATATTAAATTAGCGAACTTTGATATTTTCAGAAAGTGATACGATTCATCTTCGCCACTATCAGCAAGAACTTGCCGAAAAGGCCTTGAACGGCAACAACGCTATAATTAGCGCCCCGACAGGCTCGGGGAAAACGCATACCGTTATACCGATTATCATTAGCGCATTAGAAAAACATCCTGGGAAAAAGGTTAGATGGCAACAACGTAATAATTAGCGCCCCAGCTGGCTCGGAAAAAAACGCATACTGTTATACCGATTATCATTAGCGCATTAGAAAAACATCCTGGGAAGAAGGTTAGAAAGCAAAAACGTTATAATTAGCGCCCCGACAGGTTCTGGAAAAACGCATATCGCTATACCAATGATCATTAGCGCAATAGAAAAACATCCTGGGAAGAAGGTTATAAAGCAACAACGTTGTTTAGTGCACCGACAGGCTCGGGAAAAATGTATAATGTTATACAGATTGTCATTAGCGCAACAGAAAACATTATGGGAAGAAGGTTAGAAGGTTAATTTTATTGCTCAAACTAGTGGCTTTTGTTCATAAACGATAAGACTGTTGTGGTTGGAGCATTGCATTTTTACCTATGCTGTTGGGAGAAAATTCATATCGTTATACCTATTATAATTAGCGCATTAGAAAAACATCCCGGGAAGAAGGCTAGGAAGCAAAAACTTTATAATTAGCGCCCTGACAGGTTCTGGAAGAACGCATATCGCTATATCGATGATCATTAGCGCATTAGAAAAACATCCTGGGAAGAATGTTAGAAGGCAACAACGTTGTTTAGTGCACCGACAGGCTCAGAAACTAGTGGCTTTTGTTCATAAACGATAAGACTAAATATTATGGTTTGAGCACTGCATTTTTACCAATGTTGTTGGGGAAAATTGATATCGTTATACCAACTATTATTAGCGCATTGGAAAAATATGTGAAGGAGGTTATAAAATTAAGTCTATTGGTCGAATTTTTTGGCTTTGGTTTTGAAACAGTTTATTATCGTAGTTCGAGCTAGGTATTTTTAGCTATTTGTATGGGTGTTGTAAATCCTCGTTATGGAATTTATCAAAATAATAATTGTTGTAATAAGTTGTTGTTTTCAGAACATATCACCAAGCTCTACTCATAATTTTGTTATTGGAATGGCTTACAGGGGATTATTACAATTTGAATGCTAGAATACGAGATTTTTCGAAACAGATAATATGGCATGTGACCATATTACGCGAATTTGGATATTTTTTCGGTATGGTTGATGGAAGCACTAGCATTTCTTATTCGATCAGCTGTGCCGCTGGTCGGTGACACCGTAGGAGAGAAAAGCTTAGGGTTGTTAAATCTGCCGCACTAGAAGGCCAATCAATTGGACCACAAGAATCAAACCATTCATCGTGAAAGTTTTGCTTATAATATAATTGGCGAACATTCCTACGGTACTCGCTGGAAATAACTGTCGCATTTCGAACGAGTGGTTCGCTCGAGATTTCGACTGTATTAAAATTAATAAAATCCTCATTTTGGAACGAATTTCGTCGTTTCGAAGGTTTAACCTGATCTGTAATAGTAAGCTAAACATAATGATCTAATTAGCAAAGCGTGTCTAATTGGTATATCATATTTATTGCAGGTTGCTTTCTTTGTGCCTGCATGTGAACTAGTAGACCAACAAACAAAAGTGGTTAATCGTTATCTTGGTGGAAAATATGGAGTTAAAGGTCTTTCAAGTGATGAAAATGTGCCGAAATATGAAATATTTCGTCTAGCTGATATAATTGTTATGACTCCTGTGATACTATGCAATATGCTGCGTCAACCAGATCTTTGTTCCGAAGTAAGTTTTTGATAGTTTTATTGATTTGTTTCATTGATCTCGGCGTCAGCACAGTCTGGGCTGGGGTGGATCCAAGCGGGAGGGAGGGATTTTTAACTCACCTTTCGATAGGCGATGATAATTTTTTCGTTGTTCATATAAAAAATTTATGCCGGTGAAAGTCGTCAGCGGGGAAAATTTATCAAATTTTTAGGAGCTCAAAAAATTTTCTCCCCAATTTTTACCAACTTCTCCCCTATTTTTTACAAATTTCTCATAATGCCTCTTGTTTTTATCAATTTTACCCCAATTCTTTTGTCGTTGTTTACCAATTTTCGCTAAAATTTTCCGCGCGCCTTCGACGTTCGTGGCGGAGCCTAAGTGTTAGTGTCACCGGCCCGATAAGGTATATGTCAGGGTTGTAAACCTGCCGGCTCGTAACTATCTGCTTTCCAAAATGCTATATCTGCCACCGAGTACAGTAATAAATCCGCAGTGTTTAGAATTTTCTTTAAACTGTTGCTGTCGGCGTATAAAACTTTTTGAATGAACTGAAATGTGCTTCTTACTATTGAGATTCTTATTTTGGTACACCCTATTATCGTGGTTGTATCTCGGTCCAGTTTTGTACTTCCTAATTGAAAGACACCAGCTGTACTATATATATCCATCACGAACAGTGTCACTATCAAACAAATGGTATAAAGCTATCGCATCTGTGCACATTTTGAGCGAGGTAGTTGTTTCGAACTAAACCGTGTTTTCGGCGGCTCGTCCCAGGTTATGAAACATCAGGCACATTGTGTACTTTCCCCGGTCTTGGTGTTACATACCAAAATGACTCCATAGCTTTCAAAAGCGATAAACTCATTTGCCTGGAACATCGTGAAACTTATGATCGTGCAAGGACCGTCCTTCAATATAAGGTGCTTACCTACAAATGTAAAACATAATACGTGATCCATAAATATGCTTCATAATGTTTTATTCCGATTCTGCAGCGAAATTTTGCAATTTTGATTTTCACCCCGCCGATCTGAAAGTTTCGACTGGCCTAAGTGATTTTTAGTCAAAGCCTGGGAAAATACTACCTAAAAACTAACCCAGAGATAATATCGAAATAAACGCTGAAATGTAAATTCAGCTCTAATTTTTCGTTTTATCTGTATTAGCATGAAACAAATGTTTTCTTTTGCAAGTAATTTGGACTATTTGGGCGGGTGTCTTCAGTAGCTAGGAGTAGAGAAAAATTATAAATTGCATGTTGGTAAGCTTAACAGCTAAAAGCACAGCATCTCGAAAAATTCAGTGTGAAATTAAAAAGCATACACAAAATTCACAGAGCTAAATATTTTTAGAAATATCTTTTGTTGAGAGCCTGGTGTCCTCGGGTTCTGCGGGGTCCCCACAATTGGAAACCTTTATTTTCATCATGTGAGATCGGTAACCCGGCCATCTGGCCCACTCTGTACTAATTGGATGGCTATTGTTAGTGGCTGGTCATACTGAAAGATATTTGACCAGAAGTGGCTATCGGCCCGGTGACAACCATATTCAGCATCTAAAGAATTTACCCTCTTGGTGTATGAGAGATGGTGACATTTGCTTGCGCGCAGCGGAAACTTCAGTCTTGGAAATACGTGATCATGTGCCGGATGCTACAGTTTTACCAATGCCCCCTACCAAGCAAGCTAAGAAAATTGCTCAGAAAAATGTATACAAGCCTTAATGTATGTACTTAGTTAAACGATGGAGAAGCCAGCAGGGGCAGTACACTGACTGAATGTGACGCGATCAAATGAGTGGTGCTCAGGGTTTGCAAAAATTGTCAGCTTGCCAATCATTTATATTTGGCTGGTCATTTTTTGCAGTTAATTGCATGGCTACTGTATCCTGACTTATCCACAGACTGGAACGGCGTGGGGGGAAGCCCACTATCGAAATCCTTCTTGTTTCCGGAATTTTCCTCTGTGTGCGCTGGCGTTTCCACTCACCAAAAACATTTTGGGAGGGCTCCCATGTTCATAATCGGGGGAAATCTCAAAGGGGGGGGTCGAAATTTCAATTTTTTACGAATGTTTTTTAACATATTGTGTTTTGTTTTTACCATGTGAAGTTATTTTCAACACCGACGGTATCATTTTGAATCGTAACTGCTTTATAGATCGCTCAAAAGATATGTATTAAAAAAGTATTTTCCATCCGTTGTTTTTATTTTTTCTGTGTTCTGAGTGAATATCACACAAGGGGATTTTATGGAGTGGGGCGAAGATAGGGGACCTTGACGGTTGGGATGGGGGAATGAAGAGGCCAGATATGTCGTCCCGTTCACGTGCAACGACCACTATTTTCAAATAAATCTATGGTAAATTGTCTTTATAACTATGCTTTCTGCATAATTGATATTTATTCAATACTAAATACTACCGCTAATGCTAAAACAAGGTTTCATTGCCTGGAAATACTGATACGATGGCAAAACTACATGACACCATGTAGCATTTTTAGGCAAAATTTCTCGTTCGTCCATTTTGAAATTTCCTCCGAAAATGAACATGCAAGCCGCCAAAATTGCCCTCACTGTTCGAACAACTGTGGAAACGCATTCGACAGGGCGCCTGAATCGCCTATCTAGCTTGAAGTAGTGGATGCCGTGTTTGCACGGCGGGGCAGTGGCATGAAATGCGAGAACCCCTGTAGGAAATAAAATCTTTAAAACCCGTGTTTTAACGGAAAACACTAAATTAGATAGTAAATTCCATTTTGTTGCTGATTCCAGACAACCGCCTTGATAGCCTTATCGCACATTTTGATGTACTTTTCCGCGATTGCCGTTTTTTACAGAATTATTGCGGTATCTTTTAACTATTTTATAGCTGGCTGGTTAGTCCAAACCTCGGAATTTATAGCCGGGGTGCCGGATTTTGCCGGGGGCCCATTTTTTGCCGGATTTTGTCGCGTTTAGACATTTATTTTTCTCAGCAGGGGGCTTTGAGCCGGGGGCCTCCGCCGCCCCCCCCCACTATGGACTAGCTAGGCTGGTTTCTCCAAATAGGGGTGGGGGCCCAGGGATTTCGACATCTCTCCAGTTGCCACAGTTCATGCCCCAATAGGAAATGTTGGTCTCCCCAGTTCGTGCCCCCTGGACTAAATAAATTTTCTGATATGACATAATAAATGTGCGAATTTATCCCATATTTTGGCTAGAACATCCCCAAATTGTACTCAGCGCGGCTAAAATTAGCTAAAGTATTCTTTTTGTGTAAGCATAGTATTAAGTAATAGCTCAATTACACAGTTTTGATGTTTTCTAACTATTACAATTATTTATTTTCTCAGATCAATTGGTGAATTTATTCTCCCAGATCAATTGGTGGACGCCCAGATGAAATAACCGAATCTCTCGCCAGAGATTTTCTGTTCCCCCAGTTCTGAACTGGGAAGAAGGTATAATTTAAGTAATTTGGAGAAGCCATTTGTAGGCATCGCAGGTCATGAAAATTTATTTTAAGCCCTGGAATTGCGAATATCAGTCGATTTACTCTTTTAGCATCAATTTTGTTTATCCTAATGATTTTGATAATAATGATTGTTTGGCGCTGTTTGGGCTGGGGGAGGGGGAATCAGCAAATGGTCGCACGCCGCTGAAATTGGTACCAATCGACTCAGCTCGACGAGCTGAGTTCAAAAATACCAGATAAGACCTTTTTCCTTAAAAAATTTTCATTTTTTTTCTGTTTTTACCCAATGATCCCACCTGTAAAATGTCACCTGAAAATTTTGAAAAAAAAATTTTTTTTGCAAAATAGACATGATGCACCTAGATCGATCCAGCATTACAGGAAAAACTCAATGGTACCATCCATATCGATATATCTGGCCTCCCTTTGAAGTTATCCGCAAGAATAGTTAACCACTTCGGAAGTAACCCTTTGGGAACGCTCGATTGATAGATTGATGATTTATTTTCCATTTTTTTATATTTTACCGCATAATATTAAGCTATGGCAGCACGTGGTAGACTCAAAATACTAGATTTAACATTTCGCCCTTTAATACTATATATACTTCCTGAACATGATATTAACAATTTGCGCATGACCTATAACCAAATGGTGCGTAGAACAAGTACATAATATGAAGATACTATTGTTCTGTTTGCCCAATGGAGACTTATCGCTAACAACCAACAGTGTACATGTGGCAACGCGATGTATTTGGCTACGCGTAATGACCTCGCGCGCCTTGACAAGTACGAATGACGCTGTAAAAATTGCCGAGTCAAATTATCTATTCGAAGCGGCTCATTTTTTGCCGGTCACCGGATCACATTGGAAACGACAGTCGTGATCATTTTCGGCTACATCAACAATTTGCATTCAAACTTCATTCGCTTGCAAACAGGGGTCGCCACAGATACCATTACGAACTGGTACAACTACTGTAGGGATGTCATTGTGGCTTACGACCACGAACTGGTACAACTACTGTAGGGATGTGATACAACTACTGTGGCTTGATCATTGGCAAAACAGCGTGTTGGGTGGCCCCGATATCGACGTAGAAGTTGACGAGTCGAAGTTTTTTCGACAAAAATACAACCGCGGCATGCCACGTCGCCAGCATGGTTGGGTGGTGGGCATGATTGAACGACAAATGGACAAGTGTCTACTTTTCCACGTCCCCAATCGCACCATCAACACAATCATGCCTCTAATATTTCAACATATCCGAGCGGGAACCCGCATAACCGACAGCTTCCAGACCTACATCCAAGAACTGCTCCGCCTACCTAGCCCCCAGCAATATACTCACGCCACGGTCAACCACCATAACCGCCAATTCCTTAATCCCGGCGCCCATACGCAAAACATTGACGAATCTCTGGGGAAATTTGAAAACCTTCATTCGGCGACGCCAAGGTGTTCCTCATAGCCTATTCCAGCGAACCCTTATTGAATTTCAATGGCGACGACAATTCGCTGAAAATATTGTCGCTGCACTCATTGCCCAAATCGGACACATGTATCTCTTCTAGAAGTTAGTTCCAATGTTTGTAATACTTTTTCTTATAGAGTTCTAGATTAAGCATAACAAAATAAGCCTAAGCCTTAGGCTAAGCCTAAGACCCCGCTGCGCTGGCTAACTGCCACGGTTTTGGGTGCACAGTACTGGTGCTTCCTCGCCTGCGTTTGCCGGTGCAGTATTTCCGGATGCCCTAACCAAAGCTTCAAGCTTACCCTAAAATTGAGCCCAGTCTAAACCTAATTTCCAAACATAAAAATATCCATTTTTCGCTTGCATTCCCGATATTGGGAGAGGGGAGACATATCTTCTTGTGACGGACAGTAATCGCCACATCCCATGAAACACGGTATAGCCCATTGCATTTTCTATATTATATCCAAATTTTAGCCCAATCGGTCAATCCAATCCCAAGTTATGTCCAAAAAGGTCAAAAAGGTCAAATCCATATTTCTAAAAAAATCCGACCCCTGAAATTGGGCCCCTCTCGTGGAACCCCCTTGAAGAGCTAGAGCCCTGAAACCTTTTCCATTGGAAAGAGCAGGAAAAACTGGCCCATGGGGGTTAGGGGGTGACGATCTTAAGCGGAGCTTTAGGAAAAAAATTTGCCAAAAAAGCCTCCAAAACACCCAAAAAATCCAAATAAAAAGAACAATAAGTTAACATCATCAGGAGGTTATACCTGAAAAGGGGCGGCTATGATCTCGAATAGATCTCTTTTGGGGGTAAGAGATGATTGGGTGTCCAGAGACTATGGCGCTGAAAACATGGTGGGCCCATTTTTCCCCCTCAGCCCAATCAGGGCCAATTGTTTTGTATATCGTATGATTCATCTCTAATTTTGATTTCTTGCGCTGTCGGCCACTAGCGTTTGCTTTATTTGGTGCATACCTCACAAACACAATTTCATTTATCCTATTTATTAACTTCTAAAACCTATAACCACGTTTTAATCACATTCATACATCTATATTTGAAAGTGGCAAAATTTGATGGTTTTCAGTGTCAAAATTAAGAAAAATTTGTGCCAGCGCTTTCCGCAAGTTTAATAGCATATCCAAATCGGGTTTCATCAACGTGTTTAACGGGTTAACTAACGCAATGATCCCATCGCTCACCTCAACAAGCAAGAAATATCAGGTGCCTCTGGCAAGAGTTACAATTTAAAATGTTGGGTGACACCCCAACCAGAAGCAAAAATGTCCAGTTCGTGTTTGTTCTGTGCGAATTTATCTTAGAAATCATTAAAGGATCGCAAACACAAAACTTGACGCATACCTATATCCCATTACGCGGGGAATAAAATTTGCGAAAATCCACAATCTAATGTAGAGTTATGGGGACCAACATTTTGTAGCAATAATTCGCACCGCTCGCTCCGTTTCAATAATCGTCAGTAGCAATGCCGTTTGGCTACATGTTAGCAGAGACTGTCGTTAAATTTGAAGTCCACGAAAATATTATTTTCACCTGCTGCAGAAACCATCGGTCGAGCTGGCCAAATACATCCTTGCAAAGCTAGAATTATTTTGGCTAAACAAGAACAATCAACGTATGCTAGCTCAGTTCAGAACTGGAGAAAATCAATACTGTTAACCATGTGTGAAAATTATTTTGGCAACACAGAATCAAATAGCTGCAGATATTGTCACATCGGTGCCAAAACTGTTTTATACCTGTTCGACGACTGACTGATTGAACCAACAGTATGCCAACACCTGTAGAAGGAGTACCAATGCTCTACGCATGGTTGTATGATCACCCAAAAATCACACTTGTTCTATATAGGGTTGACACCCACTCACGGTTCCTTCCTGGAATGGGGAAGGGACCGTGTTTTACTTAGCATGGAAACGGTTCGGGATTGGTCAAATATTGATCTTCCCTTTGGCTTGATCATTCGCTGAAAATTTTGTCAGGGGGGCATGAAACCCTCCCCTCGTCCCCTGGCTCGGAACTGTGGGGCGGATTTTGCCGGGGAGGGGAGTGAACTGGTCAGTCGAAAACTAAAATTCGCTAAAATTGTTAATAAATGGTCACAGGAAAGGTGCAACAACATCTTTGCTAAAACCAACTTTTCAATTATTTTTATGGTGAAATTAATTAATATTTTTATTAATTATTTCAAAAAGAGATTTGTGTAAAAAAATTGTAAATCTTTTATGTCATCTGGAGTAGTTTTATTATGGAAAGCCAAAAATGTTGCATGGAGAACCATAGTTGTCAGGAAGGGCCAACTGTGTGTTCCCTCGTTTTTGCAAGCCCCAGTCCCCCACTTTGGAAAAGACAGTCCCTTATACCTACCTATTTCTAAAAAGCGGATATTGGAATTTCTAGCCGTCGATGAGTATATATCTTAGAAAAGGCTGCGCCGTTGTTAATGGTTAATTGCTGGAATTCAAATTTGAACCTATTTTCTCTTTTTCCTTAATTTTCTAAGTTGTTTGTGCTGTGCGAGAATTAAACCGATCAGACCAGTTCAGGTAGAATCGAAAATGTCGGCTACGATGTGTTTGTTGTGATTGATGGTTCCGAACTGAGCGCTGTAACACAGCAGGCAACTGGGATCGTTGGGTTGACAGTAAATTAGGAATATACATGATTGAAGAAAAATTTAGAATAGCAATAACTGAGTTAAAGACCATCTACTACGCGTCTATATTTTAGGCTACCAGAGTTATTGCTCTAAGAAAAATATATTGGATTTTTAAAATTGAGCGAGCGAAGCGAGTGGAATTTTCACTCTAATGCGCTATGGGAGAATCGTAAAGAAAATTTCTTTTGTCTGTTTCTGTGATTCATAACTCATTTTTGGATGGACGGATTTCGACAAATTTTTTGTTCGATAGCAGAAGTGACCACGATGTGCTTTTTAGTAGAACGCGAACAGCTACGACCCCACATCCGGGTTTAAAAACAGGTTTTTAAGGGTTCTTTGCCAAATTTGGCCATACGGATACCAGTATTTCGCAGCCCATATCTCACGACACGGGGGATCAGCTCATCGAGCTCTACAACTTTCTCACCACGACTTTTTTGTGGGACCACTCCGTGGGCCCGAATATGGTTTGCCGACCCGTTGCCAATAGCGATTTTTGAATTTTAGACATGTTATTGCGTGCTTTTGCTTAATAATCCGTGCCTATTAGCTTATCAAGCATGCTGGATACGATGGTTTTACATAGAGTCTAACACGGCTATATTATATATACCTTTTCACGATGTTTCGAGTCTTTTACAGTCGACGAACCCGATTTTCGAAATGTCCATTTTCATTTGTTTGGTTGCGCATTACATGCAGGTCATCAAAAATTGTCTATATAGTCTTTCCCGTAATGATAACTAAAATATGAAACCACCCTCGCTCTGTTTCACCCTCGTTTGCGAGTTACTAGTTTATTAGTCAACGACATGACACACCATGGATTTCGGGGTTTTTTGTGGCTCAAAGGTTTTAGTGATAATGTTTTGTTACCGAAACATACTCTTGTTGCGTTCGCGTTATATATGGCATAGTACTCAACATAAATAACTGATGGTCGCTTGCAACTCTCATGAGACTCATTTACGAGTAGCTCGAAATAAATTTGTTCTAAAAATAGAATTTGTTATTAATTTTAATAGTTTCGAAATCTCGAGCGAGTCTCGCGCTTGCGACTCGTTTGAAATGCAGCAATCATTTTCGGCGCGTACTATATATCCATATAATATTATTACTACAGCAGCAAGTTTGATAGAATGCATATACAATAATGTAACGAACAACTATAAATACAATGCTTGATGTTTGTTAGCCGAATCCAATCAAAGAACAATGTGGAGTATTGAGGAACAATTTCTATAAAAATCAACAAAGAAAGCAACAACCTCGTAGTGTGGTTGGAGAACCAAAACCGTAACAGGTCTACTACAAGTATGTTTAGGTGGTCGCCTCTCCAGCCTCACTTATAAGAAACCCGGAGACCGTTCCTTTCGGACCGTCAATGTTGCCTGAAACAGGATTCCTTTTAACGATGTACATGCATGTAAAATCATTTTGACTTGAATAGTTAAGAAAATATTTTATAGGTTGCCATTACCGATTTCGCACTGTTGATATTTGATGAGTGCCATCATACGGACAAGGATCATCCGTATAGTGATATCATGACGGAATATTTTGACATTAAATTCAATAAAGCATCGCATTCTCCGGCGCTACCACAGGTAAAGCGGATTATTTTTTATAAACCTTTATTAAAACAAAATTATTCTAAATAAGTTGATTCTTATTGCGAGCTACCGACATTAAAATGGTACTCGAAAGAAATTACTGCATATGTTGAGAGGACGTGTCTTGACCTATTGTCGAGTGAGCCGCTCCATCGATCGAAAGGTATTAAAATTAATTAAAAAATATTTTTAGAATACATTTGATTTTAAGTGGGAGGCGTGAACGGAGTTGCTAATACTGCATTTTATTGTTCGTATTAATCTCTGAAATTCAAAGTAGGGCACTCGCCTAGAGAAAGCCTCTATAGGTATCCACAATGAATGATGTGGGTCATTTCACGAAACCATGTCATTTTAGTCGGGGGGGGGGCTACATCGGCACTTTTTGGCCCATACCACCAGTCTTTTGAAAAGGAAATTTAATGTCTCTATGAGATGTAGTAATAGCATATCCGACGATCATAACATGGTATGGTGGACCTCTGTATCCCAAACATAGCAGGAGCCAGAGGCCCTCAAGCCGGGTTGGCCAAATGAAGCCAAAAACACATGTCCCAATATAAACGTTCGCCGTATCGCTAGCACGTGATACATATGTGTGTGTTTTTCATTTCACTGTGATCCATTGGTGTTTGCTAATTTTTCCGGAAAAACTTGGGAGTAAGCATCCACACTGAAGCTGGCGTCAAGCTTCCGAAAAATTTTTTCGTGACATGTAGCCCCCCGACCAAGGTAAAGTCTAGCAGCTTTCAGACGCTGGTAAATAACGTCAAAGTGCACTAGCGCCAAAAATGCTATATAACAGGTAATCACTACAGGTGTTACTGAAAAAAGAATATCAGCGTCTGTCCATGTGTTATTTCATTATGAGGTCGAAGGTCATAAAGTGCCAAAAATGGGGTATGGAAAATGTAGCCCCCCCCGACCTGACCAAACTTAAATTTAAAAAAGCCAAATTTAGCATAAAGTCTTACAATAGGCCGGAAAAAAAGAAAAAAAAAAAGCCCCCCCCCCGCGCCCCATATAAACATAGTAAAGCCCCACTAGAATCGACCCATCTATTAAACATTTTTAATGAAAATGTAGCCCCCCGACCTGGCGTGTAGCCCCCCCCCCGACCGCATGTATAATAAAAGTAATCGAAGGTCGCAAGAATCATATTAGTATATAAGTTCATCATCATTGCACTATGACATGTGGCCGTGCTGTTAACTGGGCAGCTAGGGAACCCTTCTGCCTGCCCGCACATCTATTACACGCATTGTTCTTGGTATCATCACCTAAATGTAAGCTAGTCATAGATCAATTGTATTTGTTTTTCACCAGCTTACATCTAGAATGTATAGAAGTAGCTAAAGTTTGGCGCGTTGCATGTTGTTGGAAGCTGTAGCCCCCCCCCACCCCCCGACCTGAGGTGTAGCCCCCCCCGACTCAACATATCGGAGTGCCATTTTTACAAGGCCTAAGGATCTGCCTGAAATTTTTTCTCAGACGTCCCCCGCTCATGTTTGGTTTGTGAGCATAAAATGGTATCTGTAGGTGCTGTCTCCGTTGCGCTAGAAAAACTTCTGCGGCAAGCTTGTTCTAAAGTGGTCGATTTTTAACCCCAAGAATGCCCTAGCAGCATCAATTTTAGGTCGCAAGCGCTCCAAATGGCTTGACGAGGACCATTTTGGTCCGACTTGCATAAAAACAGACCATGGTTCGCGTGTCACTCCGTCAACCTACAGGATAATGCCTTATTTCGGATTAAAATTTGACCCCCAGGGGGGCCCTTTCCAACCCCTGTAGCAGGTTTCAGGTAGCTCGTTTTGTATAAAGACATCGATATTCGAAAAATTCAGGGTTTTTTTACATCGGAAGGGGTCTGGACACTGGACATTCGAAAACGTTTCATTTTGGCTTCAAAAAGTGGTGTTTTCAAAAGTACATGGTTTCGTGAAATGACCCATGTATATGTGTAGGTGCTAGAACAGCTTAGAGCGGGGGGACAGCCCCCCTGACTTTATCTTAGGTCTAGGTTTAAGCCGTAAATAAAATGTGATGATTTTAGACTAAAATTTAGGGTACCGATATCGGCATATCTTGGTCGTCAGTTATTAAATTACTGCGGAGGCTTTATCTACACGAGTGCCTACAGTAGTATCGTAGCTCTAATTTCGGCTTTTGACCGACGGTGTTTCTTAATAATGTATCAGTTGTGTGAAAAAATCAAATTCGATATATAATAAGGTGTATAGAACTTAATAAGGAAAATCGTCACGAAATTCTTCATAGATGGAATTTGCATGCTTAAGGCCTCACCTGTTGGGGTATTAATCCACCTAAAACAGTAACTTTGCAGCATGCTATCTTAAACAACACATGACATATTGGTTTGAAAGGTTATAAAATATTAAGTAAAGTAGCTTATGCTTTCACCGGTTAAAAATTAAAAATATGTAATTAACGTTTTAGTGAAAACGGAAGTAGTAGTATGTCCGGTATCCGCAACGGTGCTTCGTATGATGATGATCATAGCATTTCCTGTGGTCCAATGAAGCCGCAGTGTTACTATACATAATATTTTCAGGTGGTCGGTTTGACAGCGTCGGTTGGTGTTGGCAAAGCAGACGAAACCAAACACGCTCACGAGTTTATTCTGAACATGTGTGCCCGCATGGATGCGCAACACTTTTGTGTCGTACAACGAAATGTTGCTGAACTGAAACGAATGGTTCCAAATCCAAGAGATGGTGTGGTTTTTTGTAAAACTAAACCGCTTATATATTTTTTTTCGGAATTTCATGGCCATACAACTAATTTTAACTACTAACACGTTATCTATACAACTGCACATCCTATTCACAAAACCATAAAACAAAAACGTTTTCGTAGTCACTATATTACCAAAAATCCATTTTTCCTCAGTTCCTTCATAAACAAGCTACCACGTCAAAATCAGCGAGTATGCAAATCAGAACGAAACACAAAACCAACATTTAAAATCTCCCCCTTAATCGTTAATATTCGCTCCAATAACAAAATTGTCTAAATAATCTTGACACTCACGAGAGCGATATTGGCGGTTATCCAGTTGTTGTCTCCGAATGAAATTGCGTTCAATTCGTGTCGATCGCTTGTCCATCGCATAGCGTACAGTACTCATAGAATAGCAGAAATATTTCAATTCGGGCACATAATCGCACCAAACCTTCCACATTGCCCGTCTTCCGGTTGGCCCTAACTGAAATCCATCAGATTTTTCTTGCTTTAAATAGTCTGTTTTGAAATATCCGTTAACACGGAAGGGATACCCTCCATCTCTATTCCAATTGACGAATTTATACGGTGCCCTCTTAGATTCATGTTCTATTACTTCATTCAATTCTACAGTGCCTGATGACCCTGGCAACGGGACGGCACCATTCAGGATGACCTTCGGCTTAGGACGAATTTCACATATATTAAGCAAAAATGTTCTCATTTGTTTCCGTTGTTCCAGACGCGTTGCTTGATCCAGTCGAGCGACATTTATGGCGGCATTAACCAAAATTATGCCATACTCTCCGAGACGCAGAGTATGAGCTGCTTGAATCACATCGGTAAATTTGCCACCCGAAATACGAACCAAATGCCCTCCACTTATAAAGCACACATTACGCAGCAACGAGTCCGACAATACCAAGATTGATTTACCAAACGGAAAGCGTTGAATGATTTCGTCAGGTTCTGTATTAAGATAACGCAGAACACATGGAGGTACCCGCTTTTGAACCCATGATTGCGCCAACTTATCCAAAATATCTCCATACATATTGAATCCAGGAAAATCGGAATATCGCGACACTGTCGCTTGACAAATACCACAAGACCATATTAGTTCGTTACTACCACTACACACCAAGAAGGATGGTGTTTTCCCTGAACATTGTTCCAAAACGGCCAAAACCGCAACTCGAAATTCGTTGTTATCATTGGACCACATCAGCTGACATAATAACAAAAAGTATATATTATAGGCGGATTGTCCAATATGGTTCAATATAACCCCACGGCGCTCCAACCACGTTGAACAATTATGCGGGGTGCTGTTAATTTCGCTATCAACCAGAAGTTGGTTGGCAAGGCGATGACGATTACTTTGATGTAGTGAAATATAATACCGACCCTGTTCGATCGACGTAATGCTAGTATTGTTCACCCGCAAATTATTGAACACATGAAACCGAGATAGTTTGGATCCGTTTCCAACAATAATTTGACGCGACATTAACGAAGCGAACCCTTATTCAAATGAGTGTATCTTAAATGCTTGAAATTAGAATACAAACACACACCAACTTCCCTTACATACTAGTTTATTGTGTGATCATTAATGATCGCCGAATGTTCCAATTAACTCTTAGGTAAACTCGGGCGACATTTCTATCGGATATAGCAATTTGATTGGACGTCTGATCTCAGTTTTACTTGCTAATTTCAAATGAACGGATCGACTTGTCCATCCCCGCTTGGAACAAGACGGGTGATTCGTGCAACACGCCACTGCAATCGAGGATGACCATCCTTGACCTGGACGACCATTCCCACCTTCGGTTCTCACCCACTACATCCTCGCTGGACATGTCTTCCAGATCGTTCGCGCAAACTAAGCAGATATTGATATCGCCATGTCGTCCAAAACTTCGCCAAAATGGTCTGCATCCTTTTCCATTTCAAAATGAGGTTCTCCGGTGTAAAATGAGGTGTTCTTGCTATCCCCCTTCGGGTCAAATATTAACGTATCACGTCTCTGCAACTACCGTGAACAATTCCACCTGACTCACCATAGCTCTAAGTAACGTCTTACGCAGTGATCTTTTAACGGTACCTACGAGTCTTTCGTAGAACCCTCCCATCCAGGGAGCAAATTCAACAATGAATAGCCATTCAATTCGGCGAGCGGTGGCGAACTCAGTTGCCTCTTTAGATCGACGGATTGAGAACCAGTGTTTGTCAATCAGTTTCTTAGCTAATCGAAACTGACTAGCATTGTCGGAAATGAGATATGAAGGAACTCCGTACAAAGCAACAAATCTGCGTAACGAAAGCATGAACTCTTCTGTTGAAAGACGTTCTACCACATCCAAATGTACTGCACGAGTAACGGTATAAGTGTACAAAATAATCCACACTTTTCGAGTACTGGAATCCCAATTCCGAACCAGCAACGGGTCCAAATAATCTATGCCCGTTCTACAAAACGGCGGCTGTTCTTCCACACGAACCTTCGGCAACGGAGGGAAAGGTGGTACTCTGAAGGGACCACCTTCCAGACGAATGCACTTCGGGCAGCTACGGATCACACGTCGAACGGTGCTCCTTCCTCGAACTATCCAATATTGATGACGAAGTTCAGCTAGCGTCTGCGTTACACCAGCATGGAGAGTTCGACAATGAAAATACATAATAACAAGTTTCGTAAAATTCGACTGTGAAGGCAATAACACTGGATGCTTTGTTTCATATGATACATTAGCCTTTTCGATTCGTCCGCAACAACGCAATATGCCACGTAAGTCAACAAATAAGTGTAGTTGTTGCCCGATTCCTCTCGGCCAAGTCGTTCCTTTAAACGATATTTCATTTGGAAAGTGCATCTGCTGAACACACCGTTGCCAATATTGCTCAGCTTCGTGTAGTTCTTCCCTTCGGAGTGGTCCAAAGATTCGCGACTCAGTGGATTTACGAGTGTTGCTGACAAAACGCATTATATAAGCTGTACAATTTAAAAGCTTTGTGAGAGACGAAAATTTTGACTCAATAGACAAAGAAACGTACTCAACATTCAACTGCGTTTCATCAACAAAGTTCGGAACTTCGACCTCCTTTGGGAGAAAACTATGCGGTTGAGACCTCCACGTATTGTCAGGTTCGGTTAACCATTTGGGACCTGACCACCATCGCTCTGCAGAAAGCAGTGACTGCAAATCGCACGACGGGATGTCCGCTGGATTGTCTTCAGTTGGAACATAACGAAAACGAATATCGCCACAACTCTTTATTTCTTTCAAACGATTTTGAACAAAACGCGACGTAACTGAGTCCCTTTGTATCCAGCACAAAACACACTGCGAATCAGACCAAACCACTTTCTGTCCGGGAACCACTGGCAATTGCTGTTCAACAAACCGGAAAAGACGAACCCCAATATTAACCGCAATCAGTTCTAGCCGTGGAATTGTGACATTTTCCCGCATAGGAGCCAAGCGGGTTTTGGCTATGAATAAGTGACAAGAGATGTTACTGCCAAGCTTTCGAACATAAACAGCTGCAGCACTTGCTTTAGCAGACGCGTCGCAAAAGGCATGTTCAGTTTTCGGACTCAATCGCTCCAAGAAATATTCATCTCCTTCTCCTAAGCCACTTCCCACGAGCAGAATTCCGAGGGCAATTTCATCCCACCAACCTTCTTCCAAAGCTAACAACAATTTTCCTGACTGACAGGATAATATCCCAAAGATCAAAAATTTTAGCGACACTGCGCAAAACTGTTCGCTAGTTCAACATCATTTAGCATACTCTTTCAGCAAAGACAGAGTCTTTCATTTTCCATTTATTCCCAGATAGAGATTTTCCTCCCCCCCCCTTCTTTTTAAACGAACTTCCTCATTTTTACCATTCTTCGCAAATTCATCTCTCAAATTCCTAGCCTCCAGCAATCTCACACAGAGCCTCGCTCTCATTCAACATACTCTCAGAATTTTCTAAACCTCAAAAACCCAGCCTATCAGCAATACAATAAAACCAAAGCGATCAAGTTCACGAGTTAAATGTACTCAAATACACTTTCTATCCGAGTTACATCCTCACCATTTTCATTCTCCTTCAAAGTCAACGATGAAAATCATGTTACGATCTTCTCAAAACGAAACCAATCAACTTTCAACAGATTTTTCATAGGGACCAATTTCTTGAGACCTTTTTCTTCTTCTCCTTCCTTAACAAAATCGCACTCGTAGCATATGAAAAGCATTTCTTCAGATTCTTACATGAGGGGATCGGGATAACCGATTTCTCTCTTATCAACTTACAAGCCGCGTAAGAGATAATTTCGCCTATCGTTCTCAGATTCCTTTTTTATTTCTAGTCCCTTTTTCTTAGAAACACTTAGACAGCATCTTCTTCGTGATTAAGCCTTTCTCAGAAATTATTCCCAGTCATTACTTACAATTAGTAACCGCGAGGCCTCTTTTCAGCACTATCAGCACTATCAGAGCTAACGAATTTTTCGACAGCCCAGATCAATTTACAGAATGTATACAAATAATGAGGAAGTTCGTTTTCGATTTCAAGAAGGGGGCGTGACACCGAGAAAATCCCTCTATTCGGGGAGTAAAAATGGAAAACTCGCGAAGATACTCTTCTTTCCTGGAGATCTTCCCATAATGATTTACACTAAGCGAACAGTTTTCGCAGTTCCTAAAATTTTGATCCTTTGATATTTATCACCTTTACAGTTACAGGAAAATTGTTGATTCAAGACATTTGAAAGCAAGGTTGCCGATGGGATGAACCATTGCCTCGGAATTCTTAGCTCGATGGGCGAAAATCAAGGACGACTTAGGAGAAGTCAACGAATTGAATTACATTTCATTGGAGCGATTGAGTCCAGAAAATTTGAATTACATGCCTTTTCGACGCGTCTCTAAAGCAAGTCTCAGCTTTTCTTTCGAAAGCTTGCAGTAACATCTCTTTAGCTCCTTCTAGCCAAAACCCGCTTGCTCCTGTGGAAAATTAGATTTCCACGCTAGAACTATTCGGTTAATATTTTCGTCTTTTCCGTTTTTGAACAGCAATTGCAGATGGTTCCCCGGACAAAAAGTGTTTTCTGATTCGCAGTTTTTTTCTATACAAAGGGACTCAGTTACTCGCTTTTTTTCAAAAATCGTTTGAAAGAAATTGAAGATTTATAACAATATCGTTTTCGTTATGTTCCAACTGAAGACAATCCAGCGGATATCCCCGTCGTCGATTTCAGTCACTCTTTCTCAGAGCGATGGTGTCAGTCCCAAATGATTAACCGAACCTACAATACGTGAGAGTTCTCGACCGCATAGTTTTCTCCCAAAGGAGTCGAAGTTCCGAACTTTTATGAAACGCAGTTGAATTTAGTACTTTCTTTTCTATTGAGTCAAAATTTTCGTCTCTCACAAAGCAAATGTACAGCATATAATGCGTTTTGTAGGCAACACTCGTAAATCCGCGATTCGCGAATCGGACCACTCCGAAGGGAAGAACACACAAAGCGACAATACGGCAACGGTGTGTTCAGCAGATGCACTTTCCAAAAAAAATGCGTTTTTAAAGAACGAGTGGCCGAGAGGAATCGGGCAAAAAAATTGTGATAGGCATATGCGTTGTTGCGGACAAATCGAAAAGAAGTATCATAAAAAACATCAGTGTATCCCAAGTCGAATTTCAAAATATATATTTTCATTCGAACCCATCGGTGTAACCAGAGCAGGAATTCATCAATATGGATGGTGAGGAAGAGCACCGTTCGAGTGATCGAGCGCCCGAAGGCATTGTGGAAGGGTCCCTCAGACCACCTTCAGTCAAGTTTGAAAACAGCCGCCGTTTAGAAAAATATGACCCGTCGTCAAGACCAGTACTTCGAAAAGTGTGGATATACAATACCGTACTGCAGACATTATTAGAACTCAAAAAAGAGCTTCTACACCGCGATATGCTACGAGCCTATATCCATTTCAAACCGTCAGTTTCAAGCAAGAAAAAAAAGTCGATCATAATAAAGAGAAGAGTTCGCCACCGCCGCCGAAGAATGGCATCATGGAATTGCCGAGAGCAAACAGGTACCTAAAAGATCAGCTAAGAGTAGAATGTGTCAGAGATTCAGCCGGTCTTGCAGAGATGAACAATATTTGACCCGAAGGGGGATAGCAGAGACGCCTTCATTTTACACCGGAGAACCCATTTAAATGGAAAAGGATGCAGACCATTGGCGAAGTTTTGGACGACATGGGATCAATCCTGATTCCGCGAATCATGAAGAATGTCCAGCGAGGATGTAGTGACCCGGGAGGTCGGAAGGTCGTCCAGGTCAAGGAGGTCATCCTCATTGCAGTGGCGTGTGCAAATCACATCTTCAAGCGAGATGGAAAGTCGATCTTCATTGAAAAGCAAGTAAAACTCAAGTCAGAATCAAGAAACATATCAAGAAAGTCGCCAGATTTACCAAGAGTAATGGAACATCGGCGATAGTAATGAATCAAATAAAAGTATGTAAGGGAAGGGTGTGTGTATGATAAGCATCGATCAAAGTCTAGATAAGATATAGTAGTAGCGGCGATCAAATTATTGTTGGAAACGGATCCAAACATCTCGGTTCATGTGTCAATAATGCGGGTGAAAATAAGATATAGAAGAAAGGCGGAATATTCAAATCAAAGAATCGTCATGCCGCAACCAAGTTGATAGCGAAAAAGGGCCGCATAATTGTCAAGTGGTTGGAGCATCAAGCATATGAACATATTGGAAATAAATAATATATACTGTATATGTAGGATGTGGTCCAATGATAAAAGAATCAAGGCGGTTTCCATTCAAAATGTCAGGGAAAACACCACCTGGTGTGTAGTGGTAGTAACGAAAATATAGTCTTGTGGTATTTTCAAGCGAGAGTGTCGCGATATTCCGATTTTTGGATTAGATATGTATGGAGATATCTTTGGATAAGTTGGTCGCAAATCATGGGGTTCAAAAGCAGGATTTACTTCCCATGTGTTCTGCGTTACTTATGCCAGATAACCTGATGAAATCATTCAACGCTTTCCGTTTGGTAAATCAATCTTGGTATTGTCGGAACTCGTTGCTGCGTAATGTGTGCTTTATAAGTGGAGGGCATTCTGGTTCGTAATTTTGGGTGGACATATTTACCGATGTGATTTAGCAGCTCCATTCTCTACGTCTCAAAACAGTATGGGGATAATTTTGGTTAAGTGCTGCTATAAATGTCGCTGATGGATCAAGCAACGCGTTTGGAACAAATGAAACAGAATTAGAACATTTTTGCTTAATATATGTGAAATTTGTCCTAAGCCGAAGGTCATCCTGAATGGTGCCGTCCCATTTCCAGGGTCATCAGGCACTGTAGAATTGAATGAAGTAATAGAACATGAATCTAAGAGGGCACGGTATCAATTTGTCAATTGGAATACAGATGGAGGGTATCCCTTCCGTGTTAACGGATATTTCAAAACAGACTATTTAAAGCAAGAAAAATCCGATGGATTTCAGTTAGGGCCAACCGGAAGACGGGCAATGTGGATGGTTTGGTGCGATTATGTGCCCGAATTGAAATATTTCTGCTATTCTATGAGCGCTGTACGCTATGCGATGGACAAGCGATCGACACGAATTGAACGCAATTTCATTCGGAGACAACAACTGGATAACCGCCAATATCGCTCTCGTGAGTGTCAAGATTATTTAGACAATCTTGTTATTCCAGCGAATATTAACGATTAAGGGGGAGATTGTGAATGTTGGTTTTGTGTTTCGTTCTGATTTGCATACTCGCTGATTTTGACGTGGTAGCTTGTTTATGAAGGAACTGAGGAAAAATGGATTTTTGGTAATTTAGTGACTACGAAAACGTTGTTGTTTTATGGTTTTGTGAATAGGATGTGCAGTTCTATAGATAACGTGTTAGTAGATAAAATTAGCTGTATGGCCATGAAATCCCGAAAAAAAATATATAAGCGGTTTAGTTTTAGAAAAACCACACCATTCCTGGATTTGGAACCATTCGTTTCAGTTCAGCAACATTTCGTTGTACGACACAAAAAGTGTTGCCATCGATGCGGGCACACATGTTCAGAATAAACTCGTGAGCGTGTTTGGTTTCGTCTTCTTTGCCAACACCAACCGACGCTGTCAAACCGACCACCGAAAATATTATGTATAGTAACACTGCGGCTTCATTGGACCACAGGAAATGCTATGATCATCATCATACGAAGCACCGTTGCGGATACCGGACATATTACTACTTCCGTTTTCACTAAAACGTTAATTACATATTTTTAATTTTTAACCGGTGAAAGCATTAAGCTACTTTACTTAATATTTTATAACCTTTCAAACCAATATGTCATGTGTTGTTTAAGATAGCATGCTGCAAAGTTACTGTTTTAGGTGGATTAATACCCCAACAGGTGAGGCCTTAAGCATGCAAATTCCATCTATGAAGAATTTCGTGACGATTTTCCTTATTAAGTTCTATACACCTTATTATATATCGAATTTGATTTTTTCACACAACTGATACATTATTAAGAAACACCGTCGGTCAAAAGCCGAAATTAGAGCTACGATACTACTGTAGGCACTCGTGTAGATAAAGCCTCCGCAGTAATTTAATAACTGACGACCAAGATATGCCGATATCGGTACCCTAATTTTTACTCTAAAATCATCACATTTTATTTACGGCTTAAACCTAGACCTAAGATAAAGTCAGGGGGGCTGTCCCCCCGCTCTAAGCTGTTCTAGCACGTACACATATACACTGGGTCATTTTCACGAAACCATGTAACTTTTGAAAACACCACGTTTTTTGAAGCCAAAATGAAACGTTTTCGAATGTCCAGTGTCCAGACCCCTTCCGATGTAAAAAAACCCTGAATTTTTCGAATATCGATGTCTTTATACAAGCAACGAGCTAATCCTGAAACCTGCTACAGGGGGTTGGAAAGGGCCCCCCTGGGGGTCAAATTTTAATCCGAAATAAGGCATTATCCTGTAGGTTCACGCAGTGACACGACGTAACCATCGTCTGCTTTTTATGCAAGTCGGACCAAAATGGCTCCTCGTCAAGCCATTTGGAGCGCTTGCGACGTAAAATTGATGCTGCCTACGGCATTCTTGGTTGGTTAGTAACCAACCACTTTAGAACAAGCTTGCCGCAGAAGTTTTTTTAGCGCAACGGAGATAGCACCTACAGATACCATGTTATGCTCACAAACCAAACATGAGCGGGGGACGTCTGAGAAAAAATTTCAGGCAGATCCTTAGGCCTTGTAAAAATGGCACTCCGATATGTTGAGTCGGGGGGGGGCTACACCTCAGGTCGGGGGGTGGGGGGGGGCTACAGCTTCCAACAACATGCAACGCGCCAAACTTCTAGCTACTTCTTGTATACATTCTTAGATGTAAGCTGGTGAAAAACAAATACAATTGATCTATGACTAGCTTACATTTTGGTGATGATACCAAGAACAATGCGTGTAATAGATGTGCGGGGCAGGCAGAAGGGTTCCCTAGCTGCCCAGTTAACAGCACGGCCACATGTCATAGTGCAAATGATGATGAACTTATATACTAATATGATTCTTGCGACCTTCGATTACTTTTATTATACATGCGGTCGGGGGGGGGGCTACACGCCAGGTCGGGGGGCTACATTTTCATTAAAAATGTTTAATAGATGTAAAACCTGAGTTAAATACTAGTGGGGCTTTACTATGTTTTTATATCCGGCCTATTGTAAGACTTTATGCTAAATTTGGCTTTTTTAAATTTAAGTTTGGTCAGGTCTGGGGGCTACATTTTCCATACCCCATTTTTGGCACGTTATGACCTTCGACCCCATAATGAAATAAACACATGGAGATACGCTGATATTCTTTTTTCAGTAACACCTGTAGGTGATTACCTGTTATATAGCATTTTTGGCGCTAGTGCACTTTGACGTTATTTACCAGCGTCTGAAAGCTGCTAGACTTTCACCTTGGTCGGGGGGCTACATGTCACGAAAATTTTTTTGGAAGCTTGACGCCAGCTTCAGTGTGGAGGCTTACTACCAAGTTTTTCCGGAAAAATTAGCAAACACCAAATGGATCACAGTGAAACGAAAACACACACATATGTATCACGTGCTAGCGATACGGCGAACGTTTATATTGGGACATGTGTTTTTGGCTCTATTTGGCCAACCCGGCTTGAGGGCCTCTGGCGGGCGCTATGTTTGGGATAACAGTAGGTTTATTATACCATGTTACTAATTGTTGGATATGCTATTACTACATCCTCATAGAGACATTAAATTTCCTTTTCAAAAGACTGTTGGTATGGGCCAAAAAGTGCCGATGTAGCCCCCCCCCCCCGACTAAAATGACATGGTTTTGTGTAATGCTAATCCACTTCATTCATTGTCGATACCGATAGAGGCTTTCTCTGAGGCCGAGCGCCCGATTTTTGAATTTCAGAGATTAATACGAACAATAAAATGCAGTATTAGCAACTCTGTTTATGCTTTTCTCATGAAATCAAACGTATTCTTAAAAGGATTCTCTAATTAATTTTAACACCTTTCCACTCGATGGAGCGGCTTACGATACGATAGGTCAAGACACGTCCTTTTTTAACATATGCAGTAATTTCTTTCGAGTACCATTTTAATGTCGGTAGCTCGCAATAAGAATCAACTCATTTAGAATAATTTTGATTTAATAAAGGTTTATAAAAAATAATCCGCTTTACCTGTGGTAGCGCCGGAGAATGTGATGCTTAATTGAATTTAATGTCAAAATATTCCGTCATGATATCACTATACGGATGATCCTTGTCCGTACTAATGGCACTCATCAAATATCAACAGTGCGAAATCGGTAACGGAAACTGATAAAATATTTTCTTAACTATTCAAGTCAAAATGATTTTACATGCATGTACATCGTTAAAAGGAATTTGGTTTCAGGCAACATTGACGGTCCGAAAGGAACGGTCTCGGGTTTTCTTATAAGTGAGGCTGGAGAGGCGACTACCTAAACATACTTGTAGTAGACCTGTTACGGTTTTGGTTTTTCTACCACATGACGAGGTTGTTGCTTTCTTTGTTGATTTTTATAGAAATTGTTCCTCAATACTTTTTATAAAATCCATACATCTTCTTTAATCTCCGGCTGCATAGCTTTTAAATGCAGAGAAATTAGACTTTACACATCGCCTAAATTATATACCTGAACCCAAATACCGTTTAACCGTTTGCATATCGCAACCAGATAATAGGATTATTGATCAAAAACGAAACAGCATGAGCGCAAGACCAGGTGAAAAGTGGCGAGGTGTCTAAACCAGCTCCACCTTGACGAAATAAATGGTTAAATCTTTTAGGATAATAGTATACATTAGGAACGCACGGCCAGCTTCAGTACGTGCCACCACCGTTGCATTTCTAGTGAGGAGTTTGAGCCAGTTAAATTGATTTTCGAAACTATAAACTTATAATATTTTACTTTCTTAACAAAGTTACTTTGAGTGAGCAGCTATCATTTTTAAATCTTACTTCTGTAGCAAATGGTAGGAGTTTTAACTTTCACAGCAATAGCTACGCCTCTGCAAAAGTATTAATGTTATTCAATAATACAAAAATGTCGTTTAATAACTATTGTCTGCGTGTATTTCCTGTTTTATGTTTTATGATACCTATTTTCAAAAACACATCTTGCAAATTTATCACACGATACTGTAACATACTGTATGGGTGAAAAAGATGTATGTTACATGCATTTATATCATATATAAAGATTATACTTTATGAGTGTGATACACGGCAAAATCTGTTAACATTACAAGAAACATTGGACTAAATCGTTTTTGTAACAAATTTCTCAGATACTGTTTAATAAACAGATTTTAGCATTATTAGCAGCGTAAGGTGTAGCACAGCAAAATTTCGGTCGAATTTTTTGTAAAATTAAAACAAGAAAATGCAAACATATTAACTATACTATAATTTTATGACAATTATTAACTATCTCGGAAAAAGTTGTCACAGCTGCAGTAAGGAGATAGGCCTGGAGGATGTCTGCCAGATTACATAGGAGAAAACTATGGTCCCACAGGGTTAATTGGTGGGTCCTATAATTGTATTTTATCTTGCTTTCTCTATCTCTTTACGACATAGATTCTGTTTTTGTTGCCTAGTAATTATTTATTTACTGAAATGTGTGTTTCAACAATCGGTGTCTTCATGTTACATGGAATTTTTCATGAAAATAGTAACCGCTTACAACCGATTTTTAAGTCTTTTTACAAGAAAGTTTCTGTTAAAGATCATTTCGGTTTATCCTGAAATTACTTTGGTGATGTTGGAAGTAGGCAAACATGGGAAAGCCTAAACCAGCCAGAGGGAAACGCTAAACCTTGGGGGAGTTCAGTTCTGTAGGCCTACCCTATTACGGAGAGACAGGTCCAGTATTTAAACTAAAATACTGATTTTTTGTCTGTTGGTTAAACAAATATTTATTTTTTTATATTTTTTGGGAAGAGCAGCTTGTTTTTGAATTTGTGTAAGAACTTCAACTATTCAAAGTTGGAGTAACGTTGGCGACGTTTGCAGATAATGCAAATTTTGTTGCATTTCTGTAGATCATCATTTAATGTCAACAGTCGTCACTTTGGTAAATGCCTATAGAATGGACACGCTAGGGATTAAGCTTATGCGAATGGTTCGTGTTATGCAAACCATATGATATCGACCATTTAACAAAAGGCTGAAATACATAAATTGAAAAAGAAGCCCAATGACTGGACTTCTAACCATTATGCTTACATGCTAACATTATATTTTAGAGAGATGATAATCAACTGGAAAAAGGATCTGATAATTGCATCTGTTCATGAAGAGCCAAAAATGTGTGTCGAGGTTACCAAAGACGTTTTTCCTTAGAAAAATATTTATGCTTCCAAGATTCAATGCCATCATTATACATTACAACCATTCCGCTGTAGACTTAATCCCATGATTATAAGACAAAATTCTTGCGTATTGATTTGTTGAAGATTGCAAGAGCGTTTACACTGTGTTCTGAAAAGTATTTCAGTATAGTACTCGCTACAATTAACCGCTGGTCGCTGGCATCTTGATCATGTAAAAACAAAAGCTATTTAGAAATTTTGTAATGTATATATTTATTCGCTCGCTAGTTAAGCAATAATCAATCGAGGCGTATACTGTAAATGCAATGTGCAATGTTCAAGCTTTTGTACGAGTTTTGTATGTTTACATATCTTATTCGGATATAGGTTGAGTTTCTGCGATAATTCGTAAGGCATGTCTGGAACTAAATAAGAACGATATATATATTATATTTCTCAAGAAACGTCATTTGCCTGCAATACTGGAAAATGTACTATATGAAGTATATTATGCAGCCTAACGAATAAACTGCAAGCATACTTACATCTCTGAAATAGACGCAATTTTTTTCAAGAATTTGTTCGTGAAAGTTCGCTAACTAGAATAGAACAGCTGCTAATTTGTCACAGACTGTTCATGAAACTTTAATACTGCAGTGCTAAAATAAAAAGTATATTTCAAACTGTCATCATACCACCTCAACGTCAAAATTGGATTGGTGTAACTATTTATGCAGTACGCTAGCCTACTCCCTACTTTACAGATGAGTAGTCATTACGGTGAATCGCGGACTAGCGAACGGCGTGTGGCTTCATGAGGCGCCACAAGATGCAAAATTATAGCTATGGAACTATTGGGATTTATCATAAATAGTTTGTGATCGCTGCGTTCAATTAATGATCCTGAAATAGCGGTCTAGCATATCTTTCAACGTTTCTAGTCTTGCTTTGGAGAATGCAGTCCTCCAACTAAACAGTTCAGTATTTCAATAAAGCACCGGTGTTTTCCAAATTATTACGCACTCGCAACATGTCAATATTCCAAAAATAATTTTGCGAAAATCGAATACATAGTTGAATTTTTGTAACAGGTCGCTATTAAATTTATTTGATAAATGTATTTTAAAAGCATGTTGTTGTTTAATGAGCGAGTCGATATGATTCTCATGATAATAAACAGGGAACTAAACAGTTCAGTATTTCAATAAAACACCGGTGTTTTCCAAATTATTACGCACTCACAACATGTCAATATTCAAAAAAAAATTTGCGAAAATCGAATACATAGTTGAATTTTTGTAACAGGTCGCTATTAAATTTATTTGATAAATGTATTTTTAAAGCATGTTGTGGTAATGAGCGAGTCGATATGAGTCTCATGATTTTGCCGAATGTATTTACGTTATTTGATTTTTAATATATATATAGATATATATCTGTATTGCTGCAGTTGAATGTATACTAATATTTTAGACGTCCTAGCCAAACAATTTTTGATATAGTAGTGTAATAACCGGTGACGCAGCTGCATGGCGCAACTTCCTAACACCATGCCCATACGACCCCGGCTATCGTAACCTCAAGGGTGGACCGTGAAAGCTGAATTTTGAACCTATTCTTGGTCAGACCCAAGAAGCTACGGAGCTTAGCAGGCCGCAGGCGCGCTTCACGGGGTGTGTTCGGACCCCGCCCGAAGGGTTGCGCACGTGTCTAGTATCGGGTATGATTTCTGAGGTCCCCCAGGGAGGCTAGCACCGACACCTGCTCGCAGGTCATGGAGCCTAGCCGCTATTCCCTATCTTAGACTCATCGGAAGTTGTTAAATTATGTTTTAGTGTAGTGAGTTTGAGATTAGACATGAAAATGTCCCTAGAAATTTGAAGCTCAAGACGATCTGCCTAGTCAAATTCGCGGTATGCTCCGTGTTAGAGCATTGACCTGTGTGGCCCCCACAGGGTTCCGACAAGCCCTGAGTGTTTAGTGTCGGATTATCAATGGCGTGGCCTGTTCTTCTCAGCGAATTCTATACAAGCGCACTGGTACCTTGGCCAGTGGAAGTTTTAACCTATTAAAATCGAGAGCATTCCTACCAAATTTCTTGAGTCCTATCGTGAACGGGTCAAATTTGGATGACGTTTTCCATTTGTTCTACTTCCTAAATCCGGCAAGAACACAAACAGATGGGTTAGAAGGCCATGCGCGCCAGTGCTTGTGACATTCTCGCCCACAAGCCATGGCGAACAGTGCCTGCTCGTCCGTGCGGACAAACCAAACAAGTATAACGTCCTATCGTCTCAGTATCAAGGAAGACTACAGTCGGCGTGTCAAGATACAATGTTTATTTACGCGATCAATATTTATTGCCGGGACGAGTGCCTATGAACGCTAACGGGTCCGACCTAAGCGCAGACTCTTGGGGTTTAGCTGCAACTTACAGGGGTCGCTTCGGTTGAATCACGTACGGACAGTGGGCAACGAGCGAGCAGAACATGTGTTGGAGCGTAAAGATACTCGCCAAATTGCGAACTAGGGGCGGTTATCCCTGCTTCACTCAATGCGAGCGAACGACTCAGCTATGCAGCGCACCAAGCAGGGGCCCGAGTGGGCTGCAGACAACGCTCGTCGATGCGGGTCGCTCGGGGCGACCACTACTCAGGGGAGACAATGTTAGAACTAAATACACAGACTCAGACAGCCTAGCCGGGGAGGGGGCACATAAAGGGACATGACTCCGAGTGTTTATCCTTTAGGACAGTTCACATTGGTGCCTTAGGTGGTATTTGCCCTATAATGTTTGGTGTCCTTACCTACCAGTAAGACGACTGACGAACAAGCTGGGGGGCGAATTTATCCGGTTTGCAGGGCGGTGGGGGCCGGCCGGGACTGCGAAACGGCTTGGACAGCTCCTAACCTATCTTTCGGGTTTTCTTGCTTACGTCTGAGACCGGGGCGAGTGCCGGACGCTTCGGCGTCTTTTGGTTTGTCCTTGGTTATCCACCTTCTGCCTCCTCTAACGATGTTTTTTGTTTCACTGCGTTATTGCAGTGTTCTAAGTATGATTGTAGAACAAGCGGCTAATGAAGCGATATGATTCAAATAAACAGTTGGATAACGTGAAAAACATGATAGCTTACTTACTGCGTGATAAGACACATTGTTCTTTAGACCATATTTTTCGGTACATTTTTCCTCGTAAATATAAATCCAGACTTGACTCACAAATGGGAACATTATCATTGCGTTTCTTATGTCGTCGACGTTCGTGCTGTTGAGCCGCGACCGGCGAAGTTGGGAGGTGAACGGATAGCGAATCGTATCATCTCTGGTTGCTCTGCATAGCTCTAAAATCAAACATAAATCTATTAATTTGGTTTACAGATTTTACATACATAATTATAGCTGGATTAAGTAAAGAAGTATATGCATAATTGCCAATATTAAGCATCTTTATTCGGGTTTAAAATTAATACCAGCTGTAATATACCTGGCATAATCGGTTTTCAGTGTAATACTTTAAAAGTAGACACGATGAATCTTTTCAATCCCGACAAAAAAAATACTGTTTTAGATCATTTCTACGACAGTAAATAAATAAAATTCACCTGAATTAATTAAAACGAGTCAAAGGTCTTGGTAACATAACATATATATAAATACCACATCTACAATTATCCTTATAACTTTAAAAATTTTGCTTCCACTTGCGCCCATTATTACATAAAATACACTATATGCTAATGTAAATTCGTTTGCTTACCTCAAAACTCAGGCTAGGTTTTGACGTTATAAAATAACTTTTTAGTAAAGTAAATATAATGCATATATATATTTCCATTCAGACATCGCAGTGCCCATAAATTCGTGTTTACAAAATATAACAAATACCAATAGCAAAAATGTGAACCGCGAATTTGTAAATGAATCAATTCCATTTTGACAAAAGAACAACTTTGGTGTACGCGTTCAAAAAGAAAAATCACCCAATAATAAAAAAGCTAAATTCACGTTTATGTAGTGCTAATAATGCGTTTACTGTCTACCCGATGTAGCAAATCCACTGCTTCGTATCAAAAATTCTGTGTGATGCACTTGCTTAGCCTGTACCCCAAACTTCAATGTAAGTATAATACTTATACTATCACATAGGTTAAGTCGCCCCAGATTAAATCACAACTATCGAAAAAGTTATAAATTATGTTCGAACATATAGACGAAACACTGCTCTAGGTACGAGTTTCGTACGAAACGCATTTGGTCTTATATAAACGATTTCTTACACTTGAACCCAGGAATTTAAACAATTAACAGGAGATGCAACATGTCGATAATCCAACTGGACCAAACTATTTTGCGTTATAAAACGATTCCTCAACACTGGAACGCAGGCACTCAAACAATCAACAACAGACTAACACCGTTGAGGTTCAACATTGTACTAAACGCATTTGGCTTATAAACGATTTCTTTATACTCGGACGCAGACACTCAAATGATCAACAATAGACTAACACCGTTGAGGTCTTACTTGGAATGAAACGCATTTGGTCTTATAAACGTTTTCTTTACATTAGGTTACAAAGGCACTTGAACAATCAACAGAAGACTAACACCGTTGAGGTTTACTTGGGACGAAAAACGCATTTGGTCTTATAAACGTTTTCTTTACACTTGGAACTAGGCACACAAAACAATCAAAACAATCTGCATATCATATGCTACACTCAGTCCATAATAACTGTACCAACTTTCAGAGAAAAATTTTTAGAACCAAGAGACTCAGACAGTGCTCTGGATTGACAGAACAGCTATCGTTTTTTAGGACAATGCACTTGCTATGGCTGTTGTAATTACATGTTGGGTTCGGTTGTTTTGACTGAGCCGGTATGATAAGTACATTATATATTAAAAGATTGCACGTACAATTACTTGACAGTCTTGTGGCTGGCAGAACGACAAAGACTTACACATGGCCCCCCCGGATTTTGTTATCGGAATATATTAAAAGGACTCACTTAAGAGAAATAATTGCCCATATACCAACCCCATTATTCAGTCTACTTTATACATGCTTGCGCTGTCCATATCAAACACCAGCAATGGGCTTTGGTATTCGCTACACTGAAAGAGCTTTATTCAACCGCAAACAAATAGTACGCGGTCACGTAACAACTCCGTCTACGTTCGGCCATTAACATTTTCGGACAGCGTGACCAAGTATTTGGGATATCTAATTGAGTTAAACAGTATTTAGTGATCACTTACTTATTTTAATGGAAAGCCACCTTTTACAACAACTGCTTAAGCATATTTAACATTAAAATTTTTAAAAGTCGAAAAGAATAGTATGGCGTGATGATTAAACATGAGTCGAAAATAATGTGGCACGCATTTGTATGATTTCTACATAATTCTCAATGATGGTATTTTTGCAGCAATGTTAAATTTGACACTTAAACCAGATATAAGTAATAAAAATTAATTACATTAGCGTTCTTCTGTGATCTCAGACATATATACATACTGATTACTTATTCCTTTTTAGGTTAATTCATTTCCTAACAAGCGTAATATCACCAGCGAGCATTTTGAGCTAATTCTAATGCCCAATTTTGCTTAACAATATATTTAATAGAATTTAGCTGAATTTTTTTGGTTTCTTCTTTATTTATATCCACTAACAGTGACCGATTTTTAAAAACACTTAGACGAAATCGATACAGTCATCTCAATTTGTGTTTGGTTAAAGCTAAAATACAGACAGCTAAAGGAGAATGGCACCAACAAAGCGTTCGTTACAAACAATAATAACCTGACGCTCACTGGTGATTACATATACAGAATGGCAGCCCCACTGTTCGTCTTGTTAAATTATCGGACCTAAAGGAGCAAGTCATGTTTGAATTTAATCTCTGTTTGAAACATCTTCTGCTATTTTGCATCCTGTTACAGTATATATTTCTTCTGCCATTATTAAAAAAGAGCTTTTATTTGTTAAAAAAGTAGCGGCTAATTATTAATATGCCAACAAAAAGGTGTGACACAAATTGGTAGTTTCAACCTTTGATGAGAGTGGCGCTTGTTACTAAAATAAAAATATTTTTCAGCCGTATCAAAAAAGAGTTTTGATTTTTTGTTAAAAAAGTAGCTGCTAGTCATTAATATAACAATAAAGGCCTGTGCTACAAACTCGGCTTAGGTTTACCGCTCACAATAATACAACAAGACGTAACTGAACGAAGAATATGGACACAAC
>JASANE010018827.1:0-10846 GCA_030248225.1 Trileptium ribeirensis
ATACGTGTTAAGCAGACGCAAGCCGACACCAACGAATAAATACCCGACTGATTTATTGCAAGCGGCGTACGAGCTATCTAGAAGGTGTTGCTCGGTGTTTAACAAAGCTTGTAAAGCCGTAAAGCGTCACACTTGCAAATATGCCTTATACTACAAATCCAGTTAACACAACGCTTCACTATATGTCCTTATGTCATTTGAGGCCAATGGCGTTATTGGTTCTATATGAAGCCATTTAAATAATTGTTCTGTATATATCTATAATACATGTAGCGAAATTATATTTGAGATTTTAGAAAATTTGTGAACACAGCAATCCATATTTACTATGATTTTGAGACGCGGAAGCTGCCAAAGCGAATGACAAAAAATACAAAGACAACTTTTTTATTTATTTGTCGAAATTTTCCACAATTGATGTATAGGCATAGGCATTATTACGCAATGTGCTTGCTTGTATTAAACCTTCTATACAAACTCAATTTGGCATAATTATACGCTCCTTAAATTTTAAACTGTTAGTTTGATTGAACGCTTTATTGAATCAGGATTTTAGAATGAATGATACCACTTACCTGTATTTCTACTGTTTTGCGCAATTCTGTTAATACAAATGTTTTAGTTTTGTATCTCATTCACATCGTCTAGCAAGCCGTGGCTTTAGCAGTTGGAGCAACGTTACTTGTACCGCTGATATCCCAATATAAGGTTATTTCTGTTTCTGCGATGCTAGTAAACTTGAGTGAATAATATCTATACTCGCAGTATTTCAATGTGTAGAACTCGTTTATTACTAGTAATCAACGACGCTATAAATATATATTATATATTTAAAGACAAACTTATTTACGCCTTGTGCACATGAGAGTACAAAATATAAAATTGCAACACAACACCCTCTGCGGTCATGATTCAGTGCTAGGATTAGCAAGATTAATAAATGGATTTACGACCACACATTGCCACTGTCGGCCAGTTTAATGTATTTCGTAACCGGTACCGACTGTCCCGTCCCAAGATCAATTCCGGTTTATGCTATTTATTTGAAAAGCTATCTACGATATCAAACTTAATGTAATTTATGGTAGCATCCCGTTACTTATAAAGCGATATGGCTTCACCGTACTCTCACTACTGCTATATATATTTAGGATTCGCCCGTTAGAATCAGATTTGTTTTGACTAAGCTAATCTTGTGAACCTTATATGTTAATAATTATATATAAATTCATTGAATAGCGCTATTAGTTGGGATAAAACATAACACATATTGACATAAATTATCCGTTTGTTCATGTATTATTGCATAGCAACACGCTAACAATCTAGCAACATTTGCGTATGAACAAGTTAGCTGCAATAAAATGTGTTGGTATTTTAACAGCTAATAGTTAAAGCGAACGCCAAATTTTTATTAATTATAAAGGATCATGGCAAGTTTTTGCAACTTATAACATCGGGCGAACCTGACATCCCTAGGACAAAAGTTTGTTGTCTGTTTGTGAGCTCAGGCTAAGCCTAGGCTTAGTCTTAGGATTAGGCCATGGGTCACTATAGGGATGGGACTAGACACTAAGGGTCTGATCCTCAAACCACATTTACCTCCTCCACGTGAGATTTCGCACACCCGATGTGCGGTAGGCAAAGACCGAGGAATATTTTAGGAAAAACACGGTAAACTTGGCAAAAATTTATTCAAATGAAGGAAAATTATGAAATGTAATAAATTTCGAGTATATACCGCACTCCCCAGCGGGTACAGTATCATGTTTAGACGTGTAATAGGCGTTTACGCAAAACAACATCTATTAAACTGCCAGTAGACTACACCATAGCAACAGTTTCAATAATAAATAGTGCCAAGATCTGCTTAATTGTAGGCCGCTGAAACCACATAACATGTAGTTAATTATTGTAATGTCACTGTTTTAGGTTTTTACAACTTGGGCGCTAAAAATCTGTAGGATCTTGTCATATATTTCAATTTATTATACCTTGAAAGCCAAAATCAAAAAAAAATAAGGACCGCTGAATGCTATAAAAGTAATAGTATATATTTGCTTAATATGTATCCGTACAAAAAAGTCTAGATTCGCCAAGGTTAACTGCATGGCCTTTGTAATAACATGCGACAAAATACTCAGGTTGCTTGAAAATTTAAAATTTTCCATTGTTTTTTGGTGTTTGGCGTACGAAATAAGGAGTATTTCGACTTAAATATAAAGAATAAGGCAGTCATGTTGCCTATAATATGCTGTTACATTATACCTATCTTTGACATTCCAATCTGGTTACGAATCTCAATTTAAAAACTCATGGTCAACCTGGGTTCTGCTGAGTTTAAATTGGTTACAGTCTCGATGAGTGCAGAAAAAGTATAAAGCTTTTCCGACAGTGTAAAACGTTGAGATATCACGTCAAGGCAAACGTATTATTAAAAAGATTCTGTTGTAACGAAAGTGCATTGGTTCAATTTCTTTTCGCTACGGAAGTGCCTGGTGTATATATGTATATTGAGTTACGGGAGCCGGTTTATCAACAGCCGTGATACATTCATAAACATACATGCTTTTAGCGGGGGGTAATAGTGTTACCCACACCCCGCCCCTCCAACAGGTCACCCTACCCTGCTCTGGAGGCGCCGCAAGCGCTGCATTCTAGGCAATTTTCGCGGCATTCCTGGAACCCAGATACCTGACAATTTGTGCATCACTTAACAAAGAAATCAAACCAAACAAATTGAGTAACATTTCTGTATCTTTGATCGTAGATTATTCTAATAAATCCAGCTTCGGTACATGTGTTTTGCCATTTCAGCAAACAAGCTTATTCTCGTTCATAGCGTCTATAGGGGATAAAATATGATGAGTATTCTATTAGAATATCTCAATGATTCCATGTAAATATTTAACAAATACGCTGTTTTTAATGTATATAGAACCACTAAATACTTACAGAGGCAAAGCCTGAAGGCATGCGGCTAACGGTGACAACTTTTTAGAAGTTTCCCTTTTGCGGCTAATACAGTGTTTGAACTGTGTTCGGTTTCCTTCACAAAATGCAAAGGGGATTTATTTGGCTACCTTCTCGAAATATATATGATACATCGTTAAGAACTAATCATCTAAATCATAATAATTTGGCATTCTGAAGAATTAAGTTTTGGTACAAAGAAGTCTATAGTATTCTCTATTGAACGCAATCTTTTAGATGTTCGTTATAAATTATATCGGAATGTCCACAACATAGTCAAAATGGCTATATATTTGGTGTCAAAGTAACATAACAATACTAATAATGCTATATTGAACTTAATTTATAATATGTTCACCTATCAGCTTCAGAGAAGCAATGGTGGATCAGGACAGTTTGCGAAATTCGAAAAACTAAAATCATATTCAAATATTGATGCTGACGATAATGTGGATGTAGTCAACTCGTCGACGACAGTAAAACCAAATAGTAGTTGCACCAGCAATGCAACAAGAAAACATTTGAGTGTTTGTCATATCCGTTTCCTCTACATCAGCCAATGTATTTGCCTTATCGGTCTGTGCGTTGTTACTTATTTGTATTGGAATCAAGCAAAGCAAGTCAGCTATATTCAACAACTGCTAGAGCAAGAACAAATCGATCGTCTTTTTCAGGACGAGGGTAATTCACAGTTCACTGCCTTGCTTTCCCGTGTGATTTCGAAAAAATCAAATGAACGGGAAGACGAGAATACAATTAATACATTGTCAAAAAATCAAAATGATCCCGACGCAAGTTCCGTAAAGGAGAAGAAATATCGCAATAATTACGCCATCCATCATAAAGAGAAAATAACTCCTGGTATATTTGATTCTACGATTACTAGAAAAGAGTTGGTAGCTGATATTGGTTCCAAAATACTGCTACAAGACGAATATAATCTTCAAAGTCGGAATAAGCGATCGTATTTTACTCGCGGTCGGAATCGAAGCAGCGAACAGAATAATAGCAGTGAAACGGAAAAATGGAACGATAGTGGCGATGATGATAGTGCCGATGGCTACAACAGTGCAGTACGAAAAAAGCAAAATAAACACGGTACAAAGTCCGACAGCCGACGATATCGTACAAGGGCCCGATATGCCAACGCACGAAGCTATGTCGAATTACCTACATATTTTAGGATCCCGGTAAGTATTTTTACTTAAGCTTCCCGGTATTGTGGACCTCTCCTATAGTATTTGCTTATCATTTTGCATTGATATGGACTAGAGAGTTCTTATTCCAGGAGAATTAGTTCTTCATTTAGTGCTATTGGGGGCATGGTTTTTAAATGCTCAATTTTGGATACGTACTTTTCAAATAGGACCCGTCACCTCGCAGAGCAAGCTCAATTGAGGATGTAGTAGTGAAATTGAGTCTTCATGACTTTACAAATTTTTCAACCTATGTACTTCTCAAGCGACTGAAAGGTGTTTGGTAGGCCTTTCAACACCTCGTTTTATTGTTTATGCGATACTTGCGACAATTGCAGTTTGTGGACAATATTGCTATAAATGTGAAAATAATGAGTCTAAAACTCATTGTCCTGTCGAGCAGATTGGTGCATCTCCTAACGACATTATTATATACACTGTTTCGGGCAGAATTATTTTAGTCAAGCGAGAGTCTAAATTTTGACTAACTTTTTGCCGCATTAATTGTTCTGTATATCGTGCAATGTCGACCAAACTATGGCTGCAGAGCGGATTGAATCTGGGTAGTTTGGTTCCGAATCTCGTACGCGCCGCACTATGGTATCTATGAGCTGTTGCTCGCTTCCTTAAGAAACGTCGCTAACCGAGCGAATAACACACGTACAAACTCACGCCGCACGACAAACATGACAAGTGTGTCGCGTCACAATGTACGCTGTATCGTATATGCGACAGCATGCAAGAGAGGGTTAATCCAGCGACAATCTAAATTTCGATTAATCTTTGCCGTATGAATTATTCTGTATTTTGTGCAATGTTTCGTACAAAATGATAAGTCTATCGCTTCACAAAGTACGCTTTATCATATGTGACACAGCATGCAAGAGAAGGTTAATCGAGCGACAGTCTAAATTTTAATTAATCGTTTGCCGCATGGATTAATCTGTATTTCGTGCAATGTCGAAGAAAGTTTCACCGCAGCAAGGTTTGCGCTTGGGTCGTTAGATTGCGAGCATCGTACGCTAGCCACTATGCTATCTTTGAGCTGTTGCTCGCTTCGTTAAAAAGCCTCGCAAACCGAAAGAATAACAACGCACGTACAAGCACACGTTGCATGACAAACATGATAAGTGTATCGCTTCACAATGTACGCTGTATCATATGGGAGACAGCATGCGGGAAAGAGTTAATCGCGCGACTGTCTAAATTTTAACTAATCGTTTGCTGCTTGAACTAATCTGTATTTCATGCAATGTACAAAAAACTTTCGCTGCAGCCACGGATTGCGCTTGGGTCGTTAGATTTCGAGCCGCGTACGCTACCCACTATGCTGTCTATGAGCTGTGTCCGGTTCATTAAGGATAACAACGCACGTACAAACACACGCTGCATGACAAGCAAGACAAGTGTATCGCTTTACAATGTACGCTGTATCATTTGTGAGACAGAATGCGCGAAAGGATTAACCGAGCGACTGTCTAAATTGTAACTAATCGTTTGCTGCTTGAATTAATCTGTATTTCGTGCAATGTCGAAGAAACTTTCGCCGCGGGTACGGATTGAGCATGGGTTATTAGATTGCGAGCCTCCTACGCTACCCACTATGTGTGTATGAGCTGTTGCTCGGTCCCTTAAGCACAAAAACGCACGTACAAACACACGCCGAATGACAAACATCACGTGTATCGCTTCATAATGTATGCTGTATCATATGTGAAATAGCATGGGGGAAGGGTTAATCAAGCGACAGTTGAAACTTTGATTAATCGTTTGCGGCATGAATTAATCTGTATTTCGTGCAATGTAGAATAACCATTAGCTGCACCCGCGGATTGAGCCTGGGTCCTTAGATTGCGAACCTCGTACGCGAGCCACTATGCTATCTATGAGCTGTTGCTCGCTTCCTTAAGGAACCTCGCAAACCGAGAGAATAACAATGCACATGCAAACACACGCCGCACACAACCATCACAAGTGCATCGCTTCACAATGTACGATGTATCACATGTGAGTCAAGCATACGGAAAAGGGTTAAAGGCATACCCTTACATACATTACCTTTAGGTAATAAATGAAAATAATAAGTCCGATTAATATATAACATCCATTGCCAATCATTAAAAGATGCTACGTGATAGTGCCTTAACCTGATTTTGACATTTGCGAATATTATGATCCTGTCTTAAACCTCGGATAGCTTTTCAAAAACTACTAAGCGCTACTTAGGTTCCGAACAAGCAGCAGAGTTGCTGAGCCCAACTAACATTTCAGTAAGCGAGACATATGCGCCACCAAGCAGCTTTCATAGAAGGGTCTTCAGAAACCCCTCAGCCCCGGGAGTAGCCTGAAAAAGTTTAGTCGCTTAAGGGTTAAGCGCGCACTATTAACCGATACTATTACATTTTTGAATATTGTTTAATCGCATTGGAGCCATAATACGTGAAATGCTAAAAATTATTAAGTATCGCTAGCTCAGTAATTTCGTATTAAGACAAACAATATTTGAAAACCAAAGGAGCTGTTGTGAAAGTATACGTTTAGATAGAAACTCAAAATCTGACGAATACGTTAGGAAGGAAGTAACATGAACTTCTGCCAATGTCACTGAGCTATCGCGTTCAATTTCGTATACGAAAAAACTGCTCTTCTGTTACAAACTTTAAAGTAACACAGGATCAGCTGGAGAATTAACGGCAGGTGAGGTATCTGAAACACAAATAAATAACATAAAGAAGAGTGACTTGGATAAAAGTCTTTTAGCAGTATTTCACTGATGTCAGATTTAATACGGTAATAACATACATGGCTGTTGTTGTACTCTAAATCGCAGCCTGAAACAAAACCTTTTACTGGTGACATATTACATAACAAGCGTGAATTTCGTACGAATAAAAGAATCACATCCTCATTTTGGGTTGTAAGCTATGTAAATACATTCGTTAACTGTTATTACGCGGGTATTCACGTGTGTTTTTTTATTTTATCACACTGATAAACATAACGGTGGTGAGCACATATACTTAAATATAGTTAGGACAAAATGAAAAGAATGTTAACCTCAACTGTGTACAGCAAGCACATGTGGCCATAACCCGTTGCACTGTCTGAAAATACATATACTTCGATTTTCGCTGAAACAAAAACATTTATCATTATCAGACAAGTAATTACAAGCGTAATTTGAGCTACAAAAACAGTTTTACGAGGATTTAGAATGGCAAGTACTAATAGACTAGGAAGTATAACCAGATTCGCTCCGGTAAACCCGCACGAAATAGAAAAACTCATCGTGGTTTCCATGTTTAGATGGTTGCAAATAATTATAGGAATCTGTTGTCATTGTTTTAGGACACAGCACTGATTGGATTCTGCCACACCGCAGAAAACTATTGCACGAGGACATCTGATCGCCTTAGAGGTCCACCAGGTGAGTGAAATGATTGAATTACTTGCAGAAAATGGTGCTGAATTAACGTGGAATATGTAATTATGATTATTGAAGATTATTGACTAAGTTTATAACGCTAACTTACTTATTAACGCTACCAATACTAGTGAAAATAGTTTCTGTTACTAGATACTGGGCTAAAAACGTTGGTTTTAAAGTTTTTCGCTAAGCAGTATCATTTTTACGCATTAATTATATTAATCCAAAGACAGTTTCCTTGAAATCTTGAAATATCATAAATATATATTGTAAATAATTAAACTTGTAGTCTTGAATGCCAACGTTTTTACATGGTTTAAAACAATGGAAAATTTTGCTTTATTTTTAAAAAAATCATACTAAATACATCGATCGTTTAGTAAAAAATCATCGTATAAGAAGGAATATATACTATTAATACATTTATCAATAAGTGGGAATTTTAAGGAGATTTCGTTGTTAAAGCTTTTATAGGAGTTCATAACTCCATCATTAGAAATACTTTACACCATAGCTCAAAATAAATTAACCTCCTGACTATGCAATCATTAATCGCCGTCAGTCCAACTGAGCTGTACAAGGCATGAATACGGCAACGTAAAATAAAATACAGTACTGAACAGAAGCCTGAGATCCTCTGCGCGAGACTAAAACATGTTGTTATATAATAGTTTGCACAGTACAAAATGAAATTACTAGTTTTCGGTTAGACATTCTAAAAGCCTACTGAAATTTTCTTATATACCGCATATAGTCACTGTTGAGATAGCCATGTCGGCGAATTTTTACAACAGCATCAGCCTTAGTTTTCAAACACATCCTCTGCATTTTTCTAATCCTGCAGCTTCAAATGCGCACTATTATATATACTTGTTCAAACCTGTAGCATAGCCTTCTTCAAACCTGTATGATTTAAAAATAACAGAAGATAGCGCCACAGCCATTAGTAGTATTTCAGGTCCACCAGGGAAACGTGGAAAAGGTGGAAGACGTGGCAAGAAAGGTAGGTTTTAAACAAATCAGATTAAAAACAGTTTTTGTCTGTTAGTTACAAACAACTGTAACTTAGGTAATCGTTATCTTTCTGTGCAAAAACTGAGTTTGAACGATTGGCATATTATTATTATCCTGAAACTACTACATAACGAGCCTTGTTGCTGAGCGATTTTCCGACATTTCGAATGATTATATTTTTGCAGTAAAACCATAAATCCCCGAAAAAATTGCTATGTCGCCTGATGCTATCCAAGATAAGGCGTGTCTGATGCAATCTAAGATACGGCGTACGTGATGCTATCCAAGGAAAGTTGTACCTGAAGCTACGAAATAAAACGAATATGCGATACCGTCAAAGATAAGGTATGCTTGACGCCATCTAAGATAAAGTGTATCTAATGTCAAAGATTGGTGTGTCGATGCTGTCTAAGATAAGGTGTACCCAATACAATGTAATTAAGGTGTGCCTGATTTTATGCAAGATAAGGTGTAACTGAAGTTATCTTAGATAAGGTGTACATAATGCTATACAAGATAAGGTGTACCAGTACACATATTATTAGTTAAGGTGCGTTCACACGAAACATTTTGGTCATATTTGGAGCTATAACGTAGATCTAAGTTTTTGCACAAATTTTGATTAAAATGTAATAGTATTTTTGCATTTTTGATCAATTTAAGCTTGTGAACACTATCATACTTTTCTAGCATTTTGCTTCAAGAAATGGGGCCGGCACTAGAGCTTGAAAATTTTTGAGCAAAAATTTTGAAGCATTGTGATTTATAATATTTTTCTGTTACGAATTAATGGTCAAATTTTGATCAAAATTTAATTAAATTTTGAGCTAAAATTTCGAGCAAAACCTTAAACGTTTGAACCCTATAAAAATCAAGATTACCCACATAATAGACAAATTCTTTTATATCCTTGTACTTGCCAAACTCTCTCTAGCTTTTTTGATTAAGCTCGGTTCGGTCTCGCTCTAACAAAGCGGTGGATATTCTGCTTAGCACCCCTCGTCACTTTAATGGTAGCCCAACTACGCTTCGTAAAAGTGGTTTCTACTACCACCAAGAGACCATGGGAGTACTTGCTTTCCTCCTTCGTAAACATGAGCGTAGTGAATACCCTAATGAAATCAAGGGTGTAGTAAATCCCTTCCGGAAGAAACTCAGTGAGCCATCCCGGTCATCAATGGGGCAAGCCGAATTGCGACGATATACACCACCACACACCACGGTTATAGAGTAAGCGAAATAAGTACAATAATTATTAGTATAATTATGCCTGATGCATGGCGTTTTGTAATTTTATTTATATATGTAAACGATTTTTTCAGGTGAACCGGGAATACCAGGTAAGATCTTAATACGACATCTCTTCAGGTGTCGATATTTATTAATCAAATTCGAACCGGCTTTTCCGTTTACAAAGACAAACCGCTTACAAAATATGGTAATGAAGCACTATGTTAAAAGTTTACTTATATGAGGTTTTACAACAATGATACCATCTGGAGTTTCGTAGGATTCCAACCGTTCATGCACATTGACTGTAAAGACGACTTGTAAACAGGTAAAGAAGTCTTGATGACGATTTAACTTTGTAGTATTCACTGTTATTCCGGAGTATTAAGGAAAACATATAAAACTAGCCGCTCAATTTGACACCACAGCCACAAGAAGTAAAGCTTCACCCTTAAATTTATATCCATTTAAAAGTGGCATGTCACCGAGGTCTAAGAAGTATGTCATACATGCCCAAGCAGAGGTTCAAGGAGGCTACCCGATCCCTGAAGCCTTGGAGCACCTCTTCTCTCCCTCGGGGCCTGATCTGCCTCCCCATAACGGTAACATTCTACTCCCTGAGGCTCCGGACTCCCCACACCCACAAACGCCGCGCCTAGGACCAGCAAAAAATTTCAGCAAGAATTGGTAAAAATACGGTGAAAATTGCTAAAAATTGAGGTAGCGTCAGCAAAAGTAGATCGTCAGCGATGGGTGTCGTCAACTGTTTTTAAACATCTCGAGACATCCCTTGTCGAGGTGATTTCCATGCCGACACCCGGCCACCAATCCCTGAAACCACGGAGTGTCAGCCTGTATGGAGTGCAGTGATATACATCATTGTCTTCAATTATTTAGCAATATTCGCAAAACAGGAGTTATTCCGATATAGCATCCAGGCAAAGTTTCAGCTTGCAATTTTGTTTTCTCTAGTCGATATGCCATTGCTGTATTACCAGAATTTTCT
>JASANE010018828.1:0-14156 GCA_030248225.1 Trileptium ribeirensis
TTACCAAGAGGTAATAAGCGCTAGAGCGATACGTTCTTCGTTCAGTTACGTATTGCTTCAGGTAGTAACAATTATATATTGTATATTTCTTAATATATGGGATGTAATCAGAACGAAGTGTGACGTAGTGGAGATTGTGTCTTGCAGGAATGAAAGCTTTTAAATTCCGTCTATGTGTGTGATCGGCCATAACTCGGCAACGACTTAACCGAATTTCATATTCTTGGGCCCATTCTAACCGACATAATCGATTTACCGATATCCCCGCGAGTTTTTTTTGATTTGGCGTCTGGTTCCGGGGTCAGGGATCAAATTGTGAATTTTTTACCCCATTTTACCCCATTTTAGTACCCTTCACGGAAGCAAAGTTATTTTTATCTTAATTTTCGAATTTGTTCTCTGGTTGGTTTCATTTCATAGTAAAATGATGAATGCCGATGCCTCTTTTTTTGTTTTGCGATTAAGACTCCGGTTCATGGGGTTTGAGGTATGGCATCCTCGTGGTTCCTCGACCCAAAATTCGAAATTTTGTTCTGATGTCCCTGGCAGCTGAAACGTTTCACTTAGGGGTTTTCGGGCATTGGAAACTCATTGCCGGTGTTGATTTTGCTCTGCTACCCACGATTCCATGGGTACGGGGGCATGGCGTCCCCATGGTTAATCGACCCAAAATTCCCAATTTTATTGTAGCGTCCTGCGAGGATGATAGTTTGTACTTGGTGGTTTTCGAGCATGGGAAACTTATTGCCGGTGTTAGCTAACTTGTTCGTTATTGTGTGATATCAACATATAGCATATCGACGTATGCTATCGAGAGCTGATTGGCTGCGCCTGCAAAAGTGTAGCTGTACCTATGCTTCACTACGTTCTGCAATCTCGATAGAGTTATTAGTAATATTAATCTTTTTGATTACAAGCATTTAAAATTTAACTAAAAATATAGTGGTGAAGATGCAATTGTTGAGGTGTAGGCTTTTCTGAAATGCTTACAACGTCACAATGTAATTCCATACAAACATGTAAACCTAACGAGAAAAAATTTCGCGCCACACGAAATTTTCTAGTGCTACATTGTGATATTATCATTGCACGAACGTGACTGTAGTATAATATCCTACTAATTATCTTGAGCTAAATTATAAAAGTTTATGACAAATCCAAACAATGAATCATATCTACGATTGAAGTATTGGGACATTGTTTATTGGTTTGTTTCTTATAACTAGAATGTAAAATCAGACCACGAGTGATACGGCAAAATATCAAAAAAAATTGGAAATTAGAATACGTATGGATAGAAATAGAAATATATGTATTTCCCACTTTTAAATTTTATGTAATTGTAATATATAAATTATAAATAATTATAAATATGTAAATATTATAAATATAATAAATATATATAATAATAAATATATAAATATAATAAATAAATATATAAATATTAATATAAAATTAAATATAATTAATATAATATAATATAATATAATTAAATTAAAATAAAATTAATATAAATAAATATATAAATATAATAATATATTATATATAATTATAAATATATAAATTATAAGCCTAAAATAGAAATATCTTTATAAGCCTTCTCGCAGTTGTAAGCTGATGAGTTTTGTAATTATTCACAATCTGCGTTGTCTAAATTTAATACTCTAACAAAATCGTTCGCCGCTTGCAGAGTTTCAAAACATTTACTATTAAAAGTTTGTTGGTTGTGGCTAAAAATAGTGTACGAGACTACTCACACGTCTAAATCTAAGTTCCATGTGAATATTTAGAGCTAGTACGACCAGGTTAGCTTTTCATTCTTTGATACTTAGACCCTTGTTTTGACTAATTTTGCTGAGAAACCCTTATTTTCCACAATTTCAGTTCATAAAACGTCTAAATTTTCTAGGATCATAATCTTCAACCTGGTGCGAACAAGTAAGCTTTTCATGCTTAGATACCTATCCCTGCGTTTTCATATTGTCCTTAAACCCTTTATTCTTCACTATATCAGTTTATAAAACGTGTAAATTTGTTAATTTTGATGGCAACATCTATAACGCTGGATCGTATTCGCGAACGTGGCTAATTATATTTTGGTCCATGTATCGAATCTCATATTTGGAGACAATTTAATGCAATTACATTATATAAAATTAAATTTCAGTGTTTCAAGTAGTTGGGACGGCAGTTGTAGCTTCGCCACTTAGGGCGCTTAGCAATAAGTAGTCAAATTAAACGTCGTGGTATAAATCAAGCGTGTTGGGCGGAGATACACTACCAACGAAGCCAACAAAAGTTAATTTAATTTTATGTGTCACAATAATTACTTATACGTTATTATTTCGGCTAAATGTGGTTATTTTATTAGTAGTATTGTTTTATTCAGAGGGTTACGGAGTTCAAGGTCTGTGCGATTCGGATGTTGTGTGTGTGTGGAATTTGTTGAAATTTGTTTGTTTGAAATTGAAATTTGAAATTTTTTTGAAAATTTATTAAAATAAAATTTAAAATAAAATTTATTTAAAAATAAAATAAATTTATATAAATATAAATAACTAAAATTAAATAAATAAATACGTAAATAAATAAATAAATTTAAATAAATAAATAAATAAATAAATAAATACATAATGAAATAAATTTAAATATATAAAATTTATTTAAAAATCAAAATAAAAAATAAAATTTATTAATTGAAAATTTATTAAAAAAACAAAAAATTAAAAGTCTATTTGTGGAAACGTCCAAAATTCTGGTTCACATATAGTACACATAGAAAGTCCTTCATTCGAGTGATCTCGCCAATGCCAACTTCACAGCCGAATTTTAAAATGTTTTAATACACACATAGAATATTTTTATATACGTACTTTAATATCTGTTATAAGCAAACCGACTGAAAAAATTTTTAGGTTAGGTATTAGTGAATTAAAAACATGTTTCCTAATAAAATAGCATATAATAATATTAGGCCTATTTAGCTCTGTAATTCCTAATAATACAAATGATGATTCAAAAATATACATTTTATCCTAAAGGTCTATCCTAAAGGGACTTTTCATCCGTATTTTATCGTTTAAGAACGATGTAGGCAATGTTTTGAGAGACCAGTTGAAGCACACTGTATATAAAAAAGTATGATCAGACCACAGTTCATTTTGTTTGAAATATGGCTTGAAAAATAATTTTGTTATTTTCATATGGCAGACAAACCGACGAAGATACATGCCGCTAATGCCCTATGTAACAATATGCTGAAATATAATTGTGTCCGGTGGAATAACACCAATATGCCTTATTTTTTTAATATACTGTCTAATGCCAAGTTATAGTGGTTCAAACAACGTACCAAATGCTAGTTTGCTCACAAGTCACAAAAGCCAAAAAAACAGCAAATCATAAAACTAACAGTTTTTATTAATAAATTTGATAAAACATTGGAATTTTAATTAAAATCTAAATTTCTAATTATAGATTTTGAATATGTTTCGGTAGATATATGCAAAACCAAGAGTGCATTAGGGAAGAATATGACATTTCCCTGCACTCACACGTACGTAAACCCGTGTTTGATGACGCGGGCGTTTTCGGCCTAACCCCCTCCATTTTTGGGCGCGGGGTAGGACAGACTACCCAATTTCTGGGAGGGTTGGTTGAATTAGCAGCTGCTTATAACCCGACCCTCCAGAAATTGGGGGTCCGACCTACCTTAGAATTTGGAACGGGGTCAGGCCGAAAACGCCCGCGTCATCAAACACTGATTTATGTGTCATTACAGGGAAGTGTCATACTCTTCCCTAATGCACTTTAAGTTAAAACTAATATTGGTAGTTTTCATATTGCTGCGTCGTCCATTCCGGAGTTTGTTTCAATTTTATTTTTTGTTGTAAATTTAATGTTTACAAGTGATCTATGTATACTACACAAAAAAGTAATTAATTAAATTTATTCTTACACCCTCCAGTCCGGCGCTGCCCATAGTCGAATCAGAAATTCGATCGTAAACCAAATGGTACAAACAAAATCCACCAAACGAAAACAAGTTACTAAATTGGCCTGAAGACGTGTACGTTGACCATGTCGCTTCAACGAAATCTCATCGGCTTCAAGCTGAGCTACGTTTCGTGCAGAAATATAAAATTGGAGCTCGATTTCTTCTTCGGTTTCGTTGAATTCATTAAGTCCCCTTCGGGTTCCAGCAACACCACCACCGACGCCGCTCACGTCATCTGGATCGACTCCGGCTGACCAACGAAAATATGGAATCGAGTCCAAAATTATAATCAACGCATTAATGAGAATGAGCATTATTGAAAAACATTTGAGCGCCTGAAATATGAAATATAGGGAGAGATGTGAAAAAATAGTTTTGTTTTTAAATTTATAATTTTTTGAAAAACATTTGCTATTTTCCTGACTTTACATTTTCATAAAACAAAACGTAAAATACTTATTTTATATCGGTTTTCGTTTTCATGTTAATTGTTGAGCGCATTTGAATTCAAATGTATGGCAGAAATTCATTTTTCTCAAATTCATATACCTATAAACTAAACATTTTAATTCAAATTTTTCCTAATTTTATAATCAAAGTTTATTCAACTGCTCCTAATCATCGCAAAAACATCACGTGGATTTGTGATTGTTCAAAAACACAAATATTTAGTAAGTTTATAAAAGTGTGGCCAAAACTTGGCTTTGTTTTTTGGTTGTTGCAATTATAGGTTTAATCGCCATTATATTGCTTTCGTCTAAAACGCAGCCTTAGATACGACGCATATTTTCGAGACTATAGCTAGACACCATAAGGTTTCACGGTTATATTTCAACTGGAGCTTTGAATCTTAAACCTTCAAAAGCGCTCACATATCGAATCGATTCAACCTGGTTGAACAATACATGTGTACGCGGAATGTAAAAATACTGTGCGATTTCGCGATAATTACAAAAAAAAATTATATATATATAGTTTATATAAACTGTCGGAAATATCAAGGTTTTTATCGAAGTTTTCTTATTGCACGTTTATGTTCAACGTTGGCACCTAATCGTCCTGTTAACAAAATAATCATGGCAATCGCCTTCATGGTTTATATTCCTGACGAAATGATGAACAGTGAAACCCAAATTCACTAAAACATGATCTGTGACAGACTGATAACCTAATGGATAAAAACTAAGAACGTGATTTGTTAAACGAAGAACAGTTGGAAGCTGGTGGAGTAAAGAACGCACTGTATGAAATCAGAAGCTAATTTGATGTAGATCCTATAAATGAACAGTAATAGGCTGGTTGAGTGAAGAGAATAGGGGCAGTAACATGGTCGATCGACTAAAAGATGCCTACTAGCGGACTAACCGGGTATAGAATGTAAAGTGACAAGCCGATTTGTTTATTGGCTGTCGCTTTATGAAAGACACAGGTCTTTTAGACTGTTCGGATGATTTATCGTTACGGGCCGTTATCAAATTCTGGTAGTAATTGTGACTGCGCCACATTTCACTTTTGAGTCTCTTAAAATCATTGTCAACTGCAGTATTCATTTGTTCTGTACCAACTGCTAACAACTTTTGATATAAAATTGCAACGTATACTGTCACGAAGCGAAAAGCGATTTTGGAACGTATCATGATGCTTGGGATATACCACCCACAATTATATGTTTTTCATTGATTTTTAATTAGTATTTTAACACACCGTCCAACTACAAACTTCACTAACCGCTCCACTCAAAGAACTCCCCTTTCTTGTTTTTACTAAAAACAACTCTCGTCATGAATTCTTTCAGGAAACAATCCAACTTTAGAACAATTTTAGACTTTTAGAAAAAACGCTATAAAACACAACAATACACGTAAGTAGGGCTTGTAAGTAGGGCTTCACATTGGCTAAATGAATAAATATCAACATCACATAGATGTTTAGAGTCAATTTCGATAGTCCGTTAATTCGACAGCGGTACTTTTGACATTTTAATTCAAACTTTGTTTAAATTACTCGGTCAGAAATTAGATTAATTTCATAGCCTTCATTTCTATACTGTATAATCATATTACAAAGGAATTTCATATTACAACAAAAAAATCTAAAAATTAAATCTTACATATCCCAGCCTTGATGTCTTTGAAACTTCCAGGATTTCCCAACAATGGCGTTTTACACTTCGATACGTTGATGTGGCGCCTGTCCCTGCAAATACTCCGCTTCCAAGTTGGTTATGATCGAGCAGTGACGAAATGGAAAAATTAAAGCTATTACCATGAGCTGCGCCGGCGTGTGATGCGTTGCCTGTATGACCCGTCGAAGGTAACGCTTTGAGTGCGTTTGTATTAGACGCCGCAATTCCGAGCTCAGATTTGAGGTTTACCGATGATTCGGACAGCGGTGATACTTGAAGCGGGTCGTCTTCGCACGAATACAATCCAAAGTATTGTCTTGGATTCGCAAGTGGACCCGAGCTGCACTGCTCGCAGTAGTGATACGGCAGCAGGGTATCGATTTGCCAATATTCAAGTTCGTCCATAAATGTCTGAAACGTATAACACGAAAAAAATTGTTTAGACCGTATAAATTAAACAAAATTAGCTAAAACTTGTACAGTTGGTATTCGAAGCGATTCCAAGTTGAGGTTTAAGGTTTACCGACGATTCGGACAGCGGTGACATTTGAAGCGGGTCGTCTTCGCAGGAATACATTCCAAAGTATTGTCTTGTATTCGCAAGTGGTCCCGAGCTGCACTGCTCGCAGTAGTGATTCGGCAGCAGGGTATCGATTTGCCAATATTCAAGTTCGTCCATAAATGTCTGAAACGTATAACACGAAAAAAATTGTTTAGACCGTATAAATTAAACAAAATTAGCTAAAACTTGTACAGTTGGTATTCGAAGCGATTCCAAGTTGAGGTTTGAGGTTTACCGACGATTCGGACAGCGGCGACATTTGATGCGGGTCGTCTACGCACGAATACATTCCAAAGTATTGTCTTAGATTCGCAAGTGGTCCCGAGCTGCAGTGCTCGCAGTAGTGATTCGGCAGCAGGGTATCGATTTGCCAATATTCAAGTTCGTCCATAAATGTCTGAAACGTATAACACGAAAAAAATTATTAAGACCGTATAAATTAAACAAAATTAGCTAAAACTTGTTGTACAGTTGGTATTCGAAGCGATTCCAAGTTGAGGTTTGAGGTTTACCGACGATTCGGACAGCGGTGATACTTGAAGCGGGTCGTCTTTGCACGAATACAATCCAAAGTATTGTCTTGGATTCGCAAGTGGTCCCGAGCTGCACTGCTCGCAGTAGTGATACGGCAGCAGGGTATCGATTTGCCAATATTCAAGTTCGTCCATAAATGTCTGAAACGTATAACACGAAAAAAATTATTAAGACCGTATAAATTAAACAAAATTAGCTAAAACTTGTACAGTTGGTATTCGAAGCGATTCCAAGTTGAGGTTTGAGGTTTACCGACGATTCGGACAGCGGTGATACTTGAAGCGGGTCGTCTTCGCACGAATACAATCCAAAGTATTGTCTTGGATTCGCAAGTGGTCCCGAGCTGCACTGCTCGCAGTAGTGATACGGCAGGAGGGTATCGATTTGCCAATATTCAAGTTCGTCCATAAATGTCTGAAACGTATAACACGAAAAAAATTATTAAGACTGTATAAATTAAACAAAATTAGCTAAAACGTGTACAGTTGGTATTCGAAGCGATTCCAAGTTGAGGTTTGAGGTTTACCGACGATTCGGACAGCGGTGATACTTGAAGCGGGTCGTCTTCGCACGAATACAATCCAAAGTATTGTCTTGGATTCGCAAGTGGTCCCGAGCTGCACTGCTCGCAGTAGTGATACGGCAGCAGGGTATCGATTTTCCAATATTCAAGTTCGTCCATAAATGTCTGAAACGTATAACACGAAAAAAATTATTAAGACCGTATAAATTAAACAAAATTAGCTAAAACTTGTACAGTTGGTATTCGAAGCGATTCCAAGTTGAGGTTTGAGGTTTACCGACGATTCGGACAGCGGTGATACTTGAAGCGGGTCGTCTTCGCACGAATACAATCCAAAGTATTGTCTTGGATTCGCAAGTGGTCCCGAGCTGCACTGCTCGCAGTAGTGATACGGCAGCAGGGTATCGATTTGCCAATATTCAAGTAAAATGTTAAGACCGTATAAATTAAACAAAATTAGCAAAAACTTGTACAGTTGGTATTCGAAGCGATTCCAAGTTGAGGTTTAAGGTTTACCGACGATTCGGACAGCGGTGACATTTGAAGCGGGTCGTCTTCGCACGAATACATTCCAAAGTATTGTCTTGGATTCGCAAGTGGTCCCGAGCTGCACTGCTCGCAGTAGTGATACGGCAGCAGGGTATCGATTTGCCAATATTCAAGTTCGTCCATAAATGTCTGAAACGTATAACACGAAAAAATTGTTTAGACCGTATAAATTAAACAAAATTAGCTAAAACTTGTACAGTAGGTATTCGAAGCGATTCCAAGTTGAGTTTTAAGGTTTACCGACGATTCGGACAGCGGTGACATTTGATGCGGGTCGTCTACGCACGAATACATTCCAAAGTATTGTCTTGGATTCGCAAGTGGTCCCGAGCTGCAGTGCTCGCAGTAGTGATTCGGCAGCAGGGTATCGATTTGCCAATATTCAAGTTCCTCCATAAATGTCTGAAACGTATAACACGAAAAAAATTATTAAGACCGTATAAATTAAACAAAATTAGCTAAAACTTGTACAGTTGGTATTCGAAGCGATTCCAAGTTGAGGTTTGAGGTTTACCGATGATTCGGACAGCGGTGATACTTGAAGAGGGTCATCTTCGCACGAATACATTCCCAGGTATTGCCGTGGATTTGCAAGAGGTCCTGAGCTGCACTGCTCGGAGTAGTGATACGGCAGCAGGGTATCGATTTGCCAATACTCAAGTTCTCCGATAAAGACCTGAATTTTTGAAAAAAGTTAAATTGATAATTCATATATTATAGAATAATCTAAAATTAAAATTATAAAATTAAAGGTGACATAAAATGAACAATTCTACCTAGTAACATTTTGCCAATTATCAGTAACGTTTACTTTAAACGAAATTTAGAATTTTACAAGCCATTGGACCATTGGAACGTAAAAAATACGAGTTTTTATTATCAGTATTGTGCGAAAAAGCATTTTCTGAACTTGATAAAAATTGAGAATAATTGGACGTCAGGGTATGCAACATATAATTAGCATTCACAATCTCAGATTTGGCAAATCAATGTCGCAGTTTAGACGGTGATAGGAAAAGTGATATACTGAAACTCACCTTCCAACACATATTCCCCGCTCGATGTATATGATTCGACTGATAGAAATTGAGAATAATCGAAAAGTACGCGGGAGTCCGGTTGAAATAAAACTCCCGTTCGCGCTCGAAATAGCGTGATGCCAGGGCTTTGGCTGCATCCAACCGCTTCGCCGATGCAATCTTGCCGAGTCGGGTCTCTGGATATTCCTGAAGATCAGCACGAACCAACGAAAACCGGCTACCGGCTATATTGATCCGTAGCAAGCCGTCATCCATTAAGCTGATAGCTCTGAATCCCGAATTTTTATCGTTTCACCGATTTATATAGGGTTTTGATGGTTATACAATGATTACAGTCCAACTATATATACACTAAGTTCGTTCAGCTTAAATGTGATGGTCAAATATATGTACCGTCTAAACCCGAATGGTGTGGAAAACTTTGGCTTTTATTGATAAACGCCATTTGGTTGTTCATATTTCATTTGTTCTGCCCGTCACGAACTCATAATACCCGATATCGTTGATTTTATGCGATTATATTTCAAATATTATTATTTAGCATTGCTAAAAATTAGTATTATTTAAATGTTATAACCGTCTCATCTGTGGTTCATATCGATTATTTATGTCGAAAATGTTTAAAATAAATTTTTTAAGTGAGTTAACAGCTAAATATTAGCCGATATATAAAATACTCAAAAATAATATTTGTAAATAAAAAATGCATAATATAGCCAGTTCTCCTGAACTTCGGCAATATAAGTGACCGCATAAAGGTTGAAACGACATAATATGAGTGATTATTGATCTAAATATTGTATCAAAAGATTGGTTAATCATTTAAAAATAGACATGAAAATAATATAATAAATAATTTAAAAATAGCATGACCACAATAACAAACCTAATTTATAAACAACACAATTCAAACACTCGTCAGGTTTCAGTCGAGTAGGTTTTATTCGACTAAAGTCGAGAGCAAATTTATTTGTTTTGCTGTGAAAATTTATAACTGTTCGAATCGACATTGTTTATGTTTTCAAATCTTATTGTAACGAGACTAACCTATTGTATCTAGAATATTCATCTTATAATATTGTACCTATAATATTTGAAAAAATATATCCATAACTGATATTTAAAACTATAATTATGCATAATTTAGATATATTTCGGAAAGTGGATTTCACATTCTAAAGTTGAAACGCCGCCTTAGGCCAGTTGTAAAATTAAATACTTTATTTTTTGAAAATTCTTCCAAATATATTATTATTTGACATCTCAAGGCATAGCAATCTGTTTATATTGTTTTCCCAACTACCGTTTGGGTCTTTAGTTCACTAATTTCGGGAAAATACGTAATTTTTGTACCAAATCTACTATCTTATCTTATACTAAATCTTATCTGTACCAAATCTTATAGAAAAGAAGGATAACCCGTTAGATTATTTGGCAGCCAAGTTATATAGTCCTTTAGTAGTGCCTTTTACTACTTTTAGCTATACTTAGCTGAAATGAAATGCTGACACCGATAGTCCAAATGAATTTCACCATGTACTTCAGAGTTATATATTGCGACGGTTTAAATTTGTTTGTTTATTACATAGCTAGACCTCCATATGTATTCTGTTTTTGTTTTGTTCATATTTTGGTTTTTCACGTGACGACAACGTTTAATTTTCATTATATTGGGAGATTCGTCGCCCTAGGGGCGCAGTATATTTATAAACGAGTAAAGAATCCATTATAAAAACGTTTATTTCCGACATATTTTCCAAAATAACAGATATATTTCTATAGTCCGGATTGATGTGGCAAGAAACAATAGCTTCCAATTTTTTGGGCCTTCGGAATGGAATAAACTGCCGCTTGCTTTGCGAAGTCCAGACCTAGAACTGACTCATTTCAAATCCAGACTCAAGACTTATTTATTCCCAACGGAATCGTGACAGGTTTGATTGAAAGATATTAACGTGTAAACCTTACCTTGCGCTTTTGAGACGCTTTCGCGAAAAAAGCGCGTTATAAATCCATTATTATTATTATTATTAGTAGGTAGGCTAAGTTTTTATATAATTGAACTGCTGATCCACAGAATAATGCGCCTATCTACTTGAACATTTTTGTTACATACGACATGTTGTATGCAACCCGTGTTACACATGACATGTCGTATGCAACCAATGTTACATACGACATGTCGTATGTAACGCTGGTATGTAGAACTTTATGGAATGATTCTTTTCCAGTTTGATATTGGTGTCCCCCTAGTTTGATTTTGGTGCCTCCCTCCAGTTTAATATTGGTACCCCTTCCAGTTTTATATTGGTGTCTCCTCCAGTTTTATATTGTTGCGCCCTTCCAGTTTGATATTGGTGCCCCCTCCAGTGTACTATATTATCATTAAAGAGTTCAAGATTGTACTGTGCGCCTGTCGTTTCTATTACAGGGGGATACTGTTGACTTCATCTCGGTTTCAGATTTGGTTTCAAAATGAGCTTTTTATGGGCCAGAATTAGACTAAATGTTGGTTTTATAATCAGCATTATTGCAATGAACAGTCCGATATGGTTTAATATGTAACTACGGGTGATTATGCAATTACACAACCATATTAGTTATCTTATTTTCAATTATGTATTATATACTATACTTTGTACTTGCTAGTGAATAATTAACATTGAATAACAGAGTATCAGTCATTCTTTAGTGGTATAGCACAAGCAGGACTTCAGCAGCTTGTCTCTTTTCCCACGAGAGAAAATAATATTTTGGACTTAATTCTGACTAACTCCTCCATGACAGTTAGTGGAATCGACTGCTGCGAACCTTTCTCGGGTTCGGACCATTTTTCAATCGATTTTCATGTATATGGAAAAATAGTTTCCTTTGAAAACCAAAACAACCCCGAAGTTGATTTTATAAAAGCTGATTTTCAAAAACTGAATAAATTTCTTTTATCTGTTGATTTTATTCAAATGTTCTGTTCATTGTATAATGGAAACGATATGTGGTGTCTTTTCTATAATATTTTGCTATTTCCTTGTGAACTGTTTGTTCCTAAGAAGACCCTTTCCCGCTCTCTGAGCAAACCGAGATATCCTCCTTATATCCAGCGAATTGAGCGCGAGAATGCTAAACATTGGAAACGAAAGCATTAGCAAACGCACCGGAGACTTTTCCGAAATAAAAAGGTGGCTAGAAAATGGTCAAAAGAAATTTCGAAATTTATACAAACCCGGGAAAGCAAATTCTAAAATCACGCGACAGAAGCAACCTTTTTAAGTATGTTAATAAGCGTTGTTTCTCGAAATTTGGTGTTGGTGTGTTAAAAACCGTGTCACGCGAAATACTTATTGAAGATAGTAGTCGCAGTGAACTACTCGCTTCCAGTTTCGCCAGTGTATTCATTACCGATGACGGAAACACGCCACTAACCGCTTGTAATCCAAGCAGCCATAAATTATCTTGGGTGCCGTTTACGCCCTTAAACGTTTATAATGCACTATCAGAATTAAAAAATAAACACAGTCATTCACCGGATTGCCTCACTCAATATTTCCTTCGCCAAATAAGGGACTCGATATGTTTCCCGCTCGCCTACATATTTTAACAATCGTTCATTAGTGGCGTGTTTCCTGATATTTGGCTTCACGCTGATATAACAGCTGTTCATAAGATAGCAGATCCTGGAGCTCCATCAAATTACAGACCTATTTCTCTGGTTTCAAACGTGTGCAAAGTGGTGGAACGAATTATTAACAGCCATCTAAAGTCCTTTTTTAAACAACATGACCTCATTGCACCAAACCAGCATGGATTTATTGCAAAGAAATCTACTTAAACTCAACTCCTTGAAACAGTTTATGTGATAGGCCAACATTTGTTGACTGTGGAACAGCTGTTTAACATAGTACATATTGACTTTGCCAAGGCATTTTATACGGTTTCTCATTCTAAACTACTCAATAAGCTGCAATGTGCTGGCATATCAAATTATCTACTGCGCTGGATCGAAAATTTCCTTTCCAGCAGAACATTTAGTGTCAAGATAAATAATACAGTGTCTGCTCGACGTACCGGTTGGTCTAAGGTTCACAAGGCAGTGTTTTAGGTCCTACTTTGTTTTCACTATACATTAATGATATTGTTAATCAGAAGCTTAATAACGTTAACTGTAAATTATTTGCGGATGACGTCAAACTGTACGCATATATTCCTAGTCAAAATATCTATATAAGAACTAAAAAGTCTACAAAATGCGCTTAACTGCGTCGAAATACTCGTCACGAGAATGACAACTTTCAATATCGGCACCAAAGTGTAAAGTTTTACATATAGGTCTACGAATCCGCCGACATAGCTATTTTTTGAAAATAATGAAATTATTCCCTCTTGCAGTCACTGTAAAGATATGAATCACTATGTCAGAAGAATCTTCAATAGCAGCACTAATTGCAACAACATCGTTTCCAAAGCCTTCCGTATATCTAATATGATATTTAGATGTTTCAAGACGCCTAATATTGAAGCGTTATTGTGTGCTTATACCAGTTACATGAGTCCTATTCTTGAGTATGCATCTTCCGTGTGGTCACCTGTTTTTCTCACTGAAATTTATATTATTGAGAAAGGGCAACGATACAAGCTATATTAATAGTAGTACTGCTTCATAGTCACACGTACAGATGGAAATTGTTTAAAACCGGTCAATTCCTTGTTAAATTTAATTTGGCTGGTTTTGACTTGAAAAATGGGATTTATCCTGGTTAGAAGGCTGTAATTAACAAAATCAGAATTAAAATGACTGTACTTGTATATATTACTTGAGTCCAGGAGCAATA
>JASANE010018830.1:0-61949 GCA_030248225.1 Trileptium ribeirensis
TTATATGTCATCGTTCGATTCGTATTGCTCTTTATTTTGAATAAATTACTGTTAGGAACTATAGCAAGAAATTTAGAGATAACAATAAATTAACTACTGTTTTCTACAGTAAGTTTAGTGTAAGTTAATTTACAGCAAATATTAGTGCAAAAAGGACCTTATTAGAACAATGTTTGTTTATGTCTTCAAATGGTAAATACAGCATCTTAAAATGCACCTGTAACAGTGAATGGCAAAGTCTGGTATACAGTTTTTGAAGTTTAAATAAATGTTTAAAATTTTAGAATATGATTGTCATATCCGAATATCCGGATTTATCCTATTATATCATACAAATTTGCTCAGGGTAGTCCAATATAGTAAACCATCTGCTTGACATCACTTAATATTGATGAAGTTTAATAATAACAAATATTTAATGGGGGATAATATTTACATGTCATTTTAGTCGTATTCTAACACCTCATTGAATTGCGTGAAAAATAACCTTCAAAAACTACAAACCATCCACTAAAGTTTTTTGATAGGCGGTCACGTTCTATATAAACTAGCATAGTGAAAAACTTGTAGTCGCAAAATATGTACACTAATGAACCACGCCATACAGGAATAAACAAAATATATTAATACGTTGTAATAAAACGATTATCCAAAACCGTTATTGCTATAGTAATTGTAATTCTTGTTAAATTAAGAATATTAGTCAATCTTAATAACATATATATTAATGTTAAAAATAACGTGTTTCACATTTTCTGCTAAGTTACTAGTTATATTTTAAATTTTTCGCGATATGTGTAACGCTAAATAAGTCACCAAAGTGTTTTTTTAAGAAAATATCATTAGAACTAAGCAATCCGCCCATTTTATATTATTTACACATAAAACTATAAAATGAAAGACTGGTATGCAATTGAAATTATTGAGTTTAATACCAATAGATAACATATCCATGTCTAAGTTAGAATTTTACGTCGTGAAATATACCCTGGAACATGGCTACTGTTTAGTTACCAGCTTATTCATCTACGATATTGCTGCTTAATTTCTATTCGCAAAACATTTTACGTTTATCACGATTTCAATTATTGAAACCTGACACAAGAAATTTTATGATGTCGTTGTTCTCAATACCAATTCGGTAGAAATTTATTTACAATTACATTTTACGACCAATATCTGCTTAATAGAAAAACATCCAGTAATAACACACCAACGACATATATGTACATATAACCACTGAAAAACAAGCAATTAGTTTTCATTACCTTTTTCATCCTACAATAAGCCATGGCCCGATTGCACGGCACAACGGGATTACTTTCGTCACAAGAAATAGCGCGAGAATAGTGATCGACAGCAGCAGACCAATTACCTTTCTGAAAATGTTCATTGCCCTGAAAATACAAATACAATGTAGGAATCTGAAAAATTTAAATTACGCTTCGCTGATGTTTTCGCCGTGAAAAAATATGATAAAATATGTTATGAATCATTGTATGACTTAGTCGACGTTTTAAATCTAAATTTTTGCAACGAGATCGTAATTACATAATATAGAGTACAGATAAATAGAATTTTGGGTAGTAAAAATCAGCGCGGCACTTTAAAGCTTCCTGTCTCGGGTGGACATGTACAGTACTCGGCAGAAATGATCGTCGCTGGTTCGTTGCTCGCTCGCTGCTCGAAACGTTTTATAACACTCCTCGTTCGCTCGAAAGGTGACAGTCATTTCTGGCGAGTACCGTAAGTTGACAGTAGTGCAATCAGACAATTTGCACATCCACAAACAGTATAAACATACGAACGACATATTTTGTCATTCAAACGTTATGACACTACTTACTCTTGGTAGATTATCAATGGAGTATAAAACTGAACTGTTTCAACTTTTTATTATTACAATGAAATTTTAGTTCTTGTTTACAATAGAGCAAAATTTCCAAACACATTACTACGAAATTTATGTTCATCCTAAACACTACATTAATTTTATCATGGTCATAATGTGCTAACCTTTTTCTTTTCGTAGCTGGCCTTTTGCATTAGTTGTTGCTTCGTAAGTGAATCAGTACCAAAGTCAGAAATATCCATCACTGCAGAAGCCAAGCCTACACTCTTAAAAATTAGTATTATACGTCATACATATATGTGTACAGTGTCATACAATATTTGTGTGGTCTGGTTTACATACACATTATGTGTGTGACACATCATACATTTATAATGTAATAATATCAAAACAATATTGTATGGAGGTTCATGAAGCGGTTTTATCTATTGTCTGCATTTTTACATTCGTTTGTAAGAAAAATACAATTGTAGTTGATTAAAAATTATCACTTTATAGTACGAAATATGCAACATAATGTAAGATTCTTCTCATATTTTTGTATGAAATACCATGCATAAATTGTATGAATTTGAATATATATTGTATGAAACGTAATATATGTATTGTATGAATTTTAATATATATTTGTATGAAAAATAATCTATAAATTGTGTGAGATGAAATACATATAATGTATGAATTTTCAAATATTTTTGTATTAATTTAAACATATATAATGTATGACTTTTCATGTACTTTTGTATTAATTTGAATATATATAATAAAATATGTATATGCAAATAAAAATAAAGCAATAAACGAATAGAAGTATAATACTAAAAGTCGAGTGAGTATTCCTTGATTGCCGAATGCCAATGCTGTTCAAAAACTGTTTCCATCTTTTGTGACCCCTTGATCTCTAGGATTACAACGTTAAATTCTGGATAATATCCTGTGTAGCAAACAGCACCTACACTGATTGTGATTGCACACAAATACTGTATACATTTCCGTACATATTTAATCATAATTTCATACAAATAAAGTCTTAATAATCATACATATGACGGATGTAATTTCATACAAACTTATGTGGAAATCACCATACATTTATTGTAATTAATTTCATACAAATAAAGTATTAATAATTATACATATGACGTATGTAATTTTATACAAAATTGTGTAGTAAATCATACATTTTACATACAATTTCATACAAATAGTGTTAATGGTCATGCATTTCATGTATGTTTTGTTCGCCATACAAATTTATAAACTTGTGTGATTTTTTCGCCATATTGTAACAGAACAGTGTCATACAATATATGTAAGATTGTAACGTAACACAAATTTTAAGAGATAAATAAAAAATGCCACAAAATTGCTAGCACTGTTGTTAGCACCTTTGTTTCCAGGTAATCATTTGTAACAAGGCGTACATTTTTACCCACTTGCTGCATTTTCTTAATATTATGATATGCTTCAGACATATTGCGTTCGTATTAATATTAATTTGCTGCTTCCACTTGTTAACTCGCACAGCTAGTGGAACGTAGCGCCAGGGAGTGGGGCTAATCTGCGCGTAATGCCTATTGCAAAGGTTCCAAATTCGCTTTTTAAAGTCACACAATAATAACTGTGCGACTGTGAAACGGAGCAACCGTGGTTTCATTATAAGTTATCATTTTGGGTAATCACCTGTCACAGGCTGTGTTTGAGGTATACCACCCTAAAACGTCTGGAACCCTGAACAAATTCAAAACCCAAAAACCTAAACCCATCTAGAAAAACTGACAACGTATGAAGTATTTGTGATGGTCTCTAGAGATCCATACCTTCGTATTCAGCCTACTTAAAAACTTTTGTAAACAATTCTTAATGACCTGGACGCAATATGTAGCCAAACAACTGAACACAAAATATATACTAGAAATCGGGTTCATTAACCCAAAAACCCGTTGAAAAGGCATGACATTTAACTGCTTTACTCTAGATAATCAAAGCATTGTATTCAGCTTAAAGAATTCCTATATAGTCCATTCTTGACGCCCTGCACGCAACACATGACCAGACAAATCAAAACGCACTACATACTAGAAATAGGGTTCGTTGACCATAAAACCCTTGAACACCCATGAAAAGTATAATATTGTCAAGTTGGACTCCATATAATAATACCATCGTATCCAGCATGCTTGGTAACCTAAAAGGCATACATTATATGGTAAAATGTAGCAATAGCACGGCGAAATTTGAAAAATCGCTATTTATGGTAAACCGTCGACAAACTATATTTGGGCCCACAGCGGCCCAGGCAGTGGTCCCACAAATATTCGTGGTCAGCAAAGCGGTAGATCTCGAAATCATTTTTCGATGCGCAGCCTATATCACAAGGTATGGGCTGCGAAACACTTGCACCAGTATGGCCAGATTTGGCAAAGAATCATTAAAAACGTGTTTCTGCCATTTTAACCCAGAAAATAGGGTCAGAAGTGTTCGCGTTCAAATAAAGGGTACATCAACATCACTTTTGCTATGGCACAAAAAATTGTCTATCTATCTGTCGTTCTATCCTAAAATGGGTTATGAATGACAGCGACAGACAAAAAAGAGCCCCCTAGCGCCCTCACTGGAAACTCCGCTCGGTATGCTCGTTCTGTTTCAACACTTCACAGGCAATGATTAACGGCACTGCTACAGCGATTTTAACTACAAATCGAACCGCAGTGCCATTAATTTTGTCCTCTAATAGTGAAAACGCGAAAACCCAAGAACTTTATAAGTAACAAGTTTTTCTTATTTTTAATTTACAACAAATACGAAAAATTATAAGTTGAAGCGATTTTTGTGCTGTAACGTAGCACTTGATTTATCTGATGTACACTACACAAATACAACTGCTGTCTTAAATTACTCAGCAACCCCGAAAGATCCTATATACACATACTATAAGACCTACAGACATATTATATTAAAAAAGTGGCAAAATATACTTCTTTGGTTTAAAATTTTTACAAACTTAGCTCTAGCACTCTCCCGCAGATCAGTAAAGCACCCGTAAAATCAACACGTATAACCGGTTAAATAACCCTATAATTCTATTTTTCAGCTCTAGCAACCGGGAATCCCACTTTATTAAAATTTTGAAAAGTTTACTATTAGGGGGCGATTATTTAAGCTTTGGCTTATAGCTCGAAAATGACTCTGACATACAGTACATAAAAGCATGTTATGGCTCTCGGAGACAGGATACCGTATAGAGAATGGTCAAGGATGTATAAAATTATGTATTTATCGAGATTAATATTTTTTGGATAGTTTTGGGTACCATTAAGAACCCAAAAAAATAAATAATTTTGCCCTAAAACTGACAGAAATGGATATTTCCTGAGCCAGCTCTCCGAGGTCGGGTGGTACTAAATTATCGTTGTATCTTCAAAATTGACGAACTTTATCCTGGGGGGAGGGCTAAGGGAAAAAAGCAATAGACAAGGTTTTGCTGCCTTGCGTAGGTGCTTCCAAACTCAACGGCCTGGCTGAACGTGAGATATGTGTTAACTTGGCGAGAATAAAATGCTATACAACCCATTGTGAGCCTTGCTAATACTGTCGCACTTGCAATTTGTGCTGGGATCTGGTCAGACGATATCAACGGGCAATACTTCTCCGGCAACGCCGTTAGCGGCAAGTGGTATATATAATCTGGATATTTTAAGAAAAAAGCTTTGGTTTCATTTTTCAACCTTATTGTGACCAGAAATAGTATACAAAACATGTTGAGGAATTTAATGCTTGATGATTCTAAATCGGTACTCTATTTTAAAGTTTGAGTCGTTATAGTGGTTTAAAAGTTGCGATGCTTGCTATATATCTGCGAAGACCACCTTATTCTACAAGAACTATTGAAATCTACGAAGCTCTAGTAATAAGTTATGGCACCGCATTGCATACAAAGCTATGCGCGGGTATCGGTGGGTCGCAGGCTGCGCACAGTACTGACTCACAGCTTGTACCACAGAGTAGTACTAGGAATACAACTTTAGCCCGCATATTTGTGCAAGCGCAGCAGTGAGCGTTGCCACTAAAATGACCAGGTGATCCCATTTTGTAGGGTACGACTAGAAAAGTTGGGGCTAGCCTCTGTAGATATGACTATGCGAATCACTTTAGTTTACGCGTTGTGATTCCCTATATCATGCTAATGAGCGTTGTTAGAAATGACTAGGGTGTTGCATATTTTATATAAGCCCTGTTTAAAAATGGATGGTCCGCTTAAGTGGGCCCTGTCAAAAATCGTCACTGTGTAGATTATTGTTAGACAATGCCGGCTTTGAAGTCAAACGGTTTTGCGCCGCCTGACAACCCATTGACAGGCAACGACCTAAGGGCCGGCCGACGGCACAAAAGCCGACCGACGCTCAACGGCTCAACAGCTGGCCGACGGGCCAACGGCCTGTCGACAGATGGCTGACTCCCTAGAAGCTTTTCTTAATACCATGCAAATAAATTTTTCATAAATGCTACTTCATTATTTGTTCGAATTGCATAATGAAGGTTCTGCACAGCGTACAATGTAAAAGAAACTGCGGTAGCCTACACTTAGGCATACTATAGCTAGTTATACAGTGCCCAGGGTTGGTTTTTTCCGGAAAAAGTCGGACCTGAAAAACACCGGTTTTTTCCGGAAAAAAATGAAAAAAGGAAAAACGGAAAAAAGTCAAAGCTTTACTGTACGGCGAAAAAATAGCAGGAAACACAGTTTTACGGGAAATTGAATCCCGTTGTTGATTATTAATGCCTTAATTACTGAAAAAGATCTAAAGCTACAATATGTCACATCGAATTCGCAACTGCACAGTGCAGCGGCGATTGAATCTTTCCAAGAGGCACGGAAATGAGAAGACAACGCTGTGACGATATCGATACGAGAAGTACGTATATATAATTAATTGTGAAAGAACTTCATTTTAGTATTGTGTAGACTTACTAACTGGTGTCAAACTGTCCGCAGTCCGAAGTGCTGCTAGGTTAGTATAAATTAATACAATAGAGTATGTAATTTAAGTCTACGATCCAACTGTCTGGCTATTTGGTTTATGACCCGTCGTGGTAAACATGGCATACATGCCGGCATGTTTCTATCTCAGCAGTTAAACGGGCCGGTGCGGGGAATGGAATGGTGGCCAACCACCAATGGGTGTAACTCCTAGGGTTTTGTTTTTTGGGAGGGGGGTGGTGGGCTGACTCTATGGGTAAAAAACTGCAGTCTATCAACCTTTCGGCATGTGTGCTGGCGTGGGTCTGCCTAGTATACTGCTTTTATATGCTCAATACAAATCCCATGGCTCTATTCAATACGAGCATATGCAAATTTAAGTTTACAATCGCGCAAGCTTCTGATGCGGTGGAGGAAGCAAGCTACGCTTAGATTATGAATTTAGTCGATGCTTGGAGGATATAGTTATATCATTTCTACCATATACATCATACGCATGAAATGTAAAGGCTGAGTACATGGGTGTAATGCTCACGGCCGTAATATTTTGTTGCATAACATTTCTCCAACTATCTCCGACTCCAAAACCTGAAACAGTTTTTTCCGGGGGGTGGGGGAACGGGGCAGGAAAAAACCACTTTTCCGGTGCCCAATCCTGACAGTACCTATATATATATACTATATTTAGATTTAGGCGACGTCCGGGTATGTAATCTGCCATTTAAATGTTAGTTTAATAGTGAACATATTAATGGTGTTTCTAGATTCACTTTCGTGCTGGCGGTGTATAACATAAAACAAGCGTTAGCATGCCTTAAAAGGTTATCTGAACTGGCTCATACATTCACAGCGCATTTGTAACCTTTATGTTGGCTACATCATTCAGCACGATAGCACAAAGGTCCTATCGTTTCAACGCTGTTCTGTTTAAAAGTATTAAAACATATAATTAAAACCCAGCCAACTATCTCAGCTCATCATCTAGCACCATTTAAGAACATTCACTATTCAATTTATACAGTATACAAAGTATAAACACTCGTTAACAATACAGCCAAAAATAGTGTAAAGTTTACTGAAATCATTACCCAGAGAGCGAAGAAAAAAAGAATTTATATATATATGCGAATTGATAAATTATACCGTGTCTGTCGGTTCGACTGGCAGAATATTTTTTAAATACCTCAGAAATGAAGTTATTCCTATGCCGTCTTTTGCATAGTGATATCAGGTCTCGTCCGACACCTTATATGGGTGTTAACCATGCAACCCATCCATGGGGTATGGTAGACCCCTTGAAAGAGGGTACACATATATTTTTGTGGAGAAGCGAACATACAAATTCAGCCGTATTTCAAAACCGAATCTGCATATCAAAAAGTATTGCACTTTTTATGTTCGCCCGTACGAGGTCTATCACATTGTTAATAAACATTTTGTAACACGTGAATGACGAGATGAGGGCTCACATTTGTGACCCAACAGGACAAATTTGAACCCCATTACATTTCAAGATAATCGTTTAATAAGCACTATATGTGAAATTAATGCACTTCGAACTTGTTGAAAATGATGAAATTTAAATGTATCTGTGACGATGTAGTATTGTTGGAATTGTACAGTAAACTTTAGGAACCCCCGCCCCAATGAACTACGCATAATTTCATGGTTTTCAATTTAATGCTGGTGACATCTCATTGAACAAACATTATTTCGTGATTTTCAATCTATTGCTTCAAATGGCACCTGTGCTTATAAATATTTTCGAAGTTGCTAACCCAATGAAGTGATTCATATGAATGTATTTGTGGTAGATGTTACGTTTTAGCATTGTGGTGTGATTTTCGTTCAAGGTCTATGGACTATGGTCTTTCATGAGCACTGTTTGTTGCATCTACTGCTGCAAAAGTTCTTTTGTTACAGTACCGCATACATTCCGGAATTTCTGTAATCTTTTAGTTAAGGATTCGTTTTGGCGAAATCCTATATAAAATGCTACAGATTGCCTGTAATAGCAAGCCTAAATGTATTCCGTGCATTGTTGAACGTAAGGTATTCCAATGTTTTACAAAAATCAGAACAGATGTAATATGTGTAATATTTCCCGTGGGTAAATACTATACTACGTCAATTTCTGGACTGCTTTCCCAGCCAATAAATTAACAAAAATATAAACACCCGATGAAATAAAGTTTTAGAATTACAGTACGTGTTTTATACCGCAATGCTGAATCTGAAGCAAAACAAAAATCCTGCTACGAAGAAGGGTTTAATGATCCAAGGATTGCTATATCGAGTTATCTGCGAAAGATTGGAATCCATTTCATCAGTTTAATCCTCTCATGCCCACTAGGTCCAAATGGACCCAACGCACATTACGACTTGTTGTGTTTACTGAGTTTGTCGTATATCGTACGTTTGAATGTGCATTGTTATTCGCTCGCATTGTGAGGTTCCTTAAAGAACCGAGCAACAGCTCTCAGATAGCTCAATGGTTTGCGTACACAAGTTTCACCGGTACGTTTCGGGTTCGATCCCTGGCGATCTTGAGTTTGTCAAACATTGCGCGATACACGAATTAATTCGGGCATGAAAGGGTTAATACAAAATTAACCTATCGCATAACTAATCCTCTCACGCCCACTAGGTCCAAATGGACCCAACGGACATTGCGACTTGTTGTGTTTACTGAGTTTGTCGTATATCGTGCGATTGAACGTGCATTGTTATTCGTTCGCATTGTGAGGTTCCTTAAAGAGCCAAGCAACAGCTCTCAGATAGCTCAAAGGTTTGCGTACACAAGTTTCACCGGTACGTTTCGGGTTCGATCCCTGGCGATCTTGAGTTTGTCAAACATTACGCGATACACGAATTAATTCGGGCATGAAAGGTTAATACAAAATTAACCTATCGCATAACTAATCCTCTCACGCCCACTAGGTCCAAATGGACCCAACGCACATTGCGATTTGTTGTGTTTACTGAGTTTGTCGTATATGGTTCCTTAAAGAACCGAGCAACAGCTCTCAGATAGCTCAATGGTTTGCGTACACAAGTTTCACCGGTACATTTCGGGGTCGATCCCTGGCGCAGGCTTGAGTTTGTCAAACACTGCGCGATACACAAATTAATTCGGGCATGAAAGGGTTAATATGCAGGCTGATTAGTAGAAGAATAAAAAATGAACAATTGCGCTTGTAAATGCTAGTTATGCGTTTAGTTAATGTTATAAACGTTTTAAATCCGGCAGCCACTTATAGACAACTTGCTCAATAAAATAAGAGATTATAAACATCTGATGCAAGTGATTTTCGTAATGTTTACCTTCGTTACACATGTGATAATATAATGTATTTGCGTCACACCAGCGGCCCCACTAAATGTCCAAAGTAGTCATGTGTATTTCGGCAGACGTAACGGTGTAATGCAGCAAATCGACAGCGGATATGGTAGGCTGACATGATGATATACGGCCATATCAGTTTGTAAAAGGGTAATAACACACTGTCAAACTCAGTTCACCAAGTGCGATAAGCATTTTGCTGTCATATCGTTACATCGGTTTCTATGCTGTTGTCAGAATAAATCAAGCGCCTGAGTATTGCCCACAATGAACAGCTAATTAGTTCCAGACACTTCAATCAAAACATCGAATGTGAAAACAGAATGTTAGACGAAAATTGTGAACATATATTGAGACTGCAAGATAACGGTTGATTTTCATCCAGAGTAAGTAACCAATTAAAATTCAGTTTATTACGAAAGCGGCTGGTGATGATGGCGAAGCACTTCAGTGCCAAGAGTCTTGTATTTCTGTACGAGAGCAGTTTTTTGATTTAACTGTTCCCTTAATGCAGCAATAAATTCGACTTGTTCTTCTGGACTATACTCTATTCCTGGAATTGCGTTAACTCGTTTTCTCAACGTTGTCATTACTGATGAGATCTCATTAATTTTGGCCAGCAGCTCGGTGTACTGATTCGGTTTGTCAGCACTAAAACATATGACATCAAAGATTATGAAAAAGAAATTATACAAGCGCGGTACAACAGTACTGCATTCAATTTTATAAAACAGCAGAAACACAAAACATTAAAGTAGTCATTTCAGACACAATTCGTGAATCCCAGACATCCGGCCTCTCCGTTATATATAGGAGGGTTAGGGGATCCCCACTAACAGTGGCGTAGATTGTGTTTAAACTGAAAAATATATACTAAATATATCAGGGTTAACTATAATATAATGAAACACTGCTCACTACAAATTAAATACTAATCACAGGCATAGTCGCGCTGACCGAGTGCGTATAAGTTACTAAGTTACCTTATAAAAATATTGGAGCAAAAGAATTTTGTTTGTTTATACTTGAAATCGTCATCATATATCGCAATAAAGAGCTATACAGTCATATAAAATTAACTGCACAAAGAACGTTACGCACACCCAAGCTATTCTATTCAATCGCATTTGCGTGCGTACACGTTTAAAAAAATTAACGTGCGTGCGCGTGTGCACTGAATTCTGTCCGTGACTGTAATAGTGAATGACAAAGTCTAGTATAAAGTCTGAAGTGTAAATAAAAGTTTGGCGTGCTAGTTGTACATATCAGGATATCCGATAAGTCTCATAATTTTGGTCGGATATCCGGATATGGTAAGGCATTGCCTGCCCATCACAAGTTATGATCTCTTCGGTTTATGTCGGAGGGGGAACTAATAGAATCAGATACTCAACAAAGATAACAGTGTTATACTGCTAGCGATGGAACCTGAGTAAAATATTCGGTCTCAACAGAATAAATCCAAAATCTATTTTCATCTAACACAAACTTTTTCGAAGAGTGCACTTATTTTTAGAACCAGATTTAAGTTATATAGATCATGTTTGGAGAAACGTTGTAGCGCACGTTTAAATATGCAGCTGGTCTGAGTACCAAATGTAAATTGGGACTCTTTTGTGCATTCACAGTTATTGTTAGAAAGATTTCAACGGTTCAAACTGGAAGGGCCGAAGACACCACTAGTTATAACGTGTAATTTTGTTTTTTTAATTTTGTTCTGTAATTTCGCGAGCAATAAAAATTGAGAATGTACCACCTAACTAATGAAATTGTGCAAGTCAATAACATGTAGAACTGTAAACAAGTTCAGAAATTTCCATAGTGTATACATGTCGTCATTAGTCATATGCACAATGCCATTTATTTACATCCTCCCTGTATTTTTACGGGACATAGGGAGCACTAGCCAAAAACACTACAATGCTGGTTAATAACAACAGCCTCTTTACATCATTAGTACCAATTTAAAATTTCAGATCTACATTATACATTACAAACACTGCTGCATAATACCGTGGTTTACAAAAATTGTCGTCTTACTCCACGTCCACAGCATAGCCTTTTAGCTGTGGATAACCGGAACCTAAATTAGCAAGAGCCGGAAACGCAACTTGGGTGTTTTTCCGGCACCGAAACCTGGTCTTATCAATAAGGCAGAATTAAAAGAAGTATTGAGTTTCTCACTTTTTTTGGAAGGGAATCATGGGCAGATAGGGTTATTTTACCACTTTTATATCAAATTCTACCAATTTGTCTTAAAAGTAGTTGGGTGCTTTGCTATCTCTATAAGGTGCTGCATGGGCCTATAAATGATAAATAAAACAAGAAAATTGTGAAATTTAGACATTTTTGCAATAAATAGCTGTAGGTTGATGGTTATCTGGGGCTATAGATTTTCCCATAGAAGTTGGGTAGCTGGATACGATTAATGTAATTGTCCTTATGTCGAAAGCAACCAATTCGGAAAGCACTAGAGCCATACAAAGTAAAAATTCTTTGTTAAAATTATTTTTCTTGTGATTTTAAAAATTTGATTGTTACAGCCTACATTGTTGCGTTATTAGGTTACCAATAGCAAGTCTTGTATGATTAGAGGAAAAATTCTACTAACTGGAAATGATAGTAAATTTTTCGAGTTGCACCACCAAACGAAAAACAATATGTTTCCAACACATCTCAGCTCATAAGATAAGGCTCCACCAGTTTGCGAAAAATTCTTTGGCAAAAGGCGTGTAACGCTGTCACATCTTCTTCTTCGGGCTTTGTTCCCACTAAGTGTGGTGGCCGGCGCGAATCCGCGATCGCCAAGTTATTCTATCTTGTGTGTCAGCCTCTTCCAGTCCCATCGTTCTCATGTCTTCGGTCACGCAGTCTTTCCATCTCAGCTTCGGCCTCATCCTCGCCTCTCCCTTACCACCAGCCCTCTCACCCTCTGGCCCACATACCCCTCCTCCTTTCTCAATACATGACCCAGGCACCTTAGTCGGGCTTCTCGTATTTTGTTTGCCATAGGTATCACTTTCAATACTCTTCTCACTTCTTCATGCCTTAGTCTATCTAGGCGTATTTTTCCTATCGTAGATCTAAGCATACTCGTTTCTGCCGCCTCCATTTTCCTCTCTTGTGCTTTTGTCAACGCCACGGTCTCCATATCGTACAGCATGGCAGGTCACACCATCTTCCTGTACATTTTGGCTTTCACCTTCACTGCTATCTTTTTATCGTACATCACTCCAGTGACATCAGTCCACACCTTCCATCCCGCTCTTATCCTTCGTGCGGTCTCACTGTCTGCGTTGCCTGTGCTCTGTATCGTCGATCCAACATGCTTAAACTCTTCCACAAGCTTCAGCTTTTCTCCTTGCATGTACACATCCTCTGTCACATGAATCATAAAAAGATAGGGGCAAGTAACTTAGCAGTTGTCACAAGATTTGCCAGTTTCTCGACACCACCTATGCTTCCATTAGTAAGGAGGCCCGACCTTTCCAAGTTCGTGAGAAGGAGCCAATGCGCTGAAAATTACAGCCACTGATTCTCTTACTGTGCTGTGGCTGTACTGTGTTACTGTGCCTATAAAAAAGGGCATAGGAAGCTCAATGACGACCTCAACATAGACAATAAACACAGACTAGCCACGCTTTATCCAGCCACAGTTCCTGCCATCGAGTGTATTACTGTTGTTAAACAGTACTCGGCAATGTGAAATTGCGTCATGTTGTGGTCTCATAAGTATAAGATTTAATTGATATAAACAGTTCAGAGTATAGTTGCTAATTTGTCGAAACGAAAAGTTGGGCTGTCGCTCAAACAACAGAGTATGTTAACAAACCCTGGACTACGGATTACTTCAAAAATTATAAATATGCTAATGTTTGATCGATTTGCGTTCATTCGTTGTGCCTTAAGAACCGTTTAGTAGAAGTAATTAATCTGTGTTGATAAATTAAAAGAGCTAACCAAAGCTAGGCGAGCGAGCAAAAACACAGAATAATTTCTTTTTGTGTTATAAAATAGCATCAAGAATAATGTTTCAGTTATAGTTGAGCTTGTTAGGTAATTTTCCCTGAAAGAGAATTTTTTAGTACAAAATACGCTGCACAGATATCCGAAGGGCATGAAAACGAAACTTCAATTTCGGCAAAAATTAGCCGGAACCGGAACAGAAGCCGGAATTCCGGTAACTCCCTGTCTTTTAGCCATTTCGTACGATGATAACGCTGTAACACAAACACTCGCCAAGCAAGAAAATATGCTAGGGCGTTCATTAATGGTCAGCTAGGTACAGAAACTTCAAATTACATAAACAACTTACAGGCGAATAAACGTCACTATTTGTTGCGAAATGTCAACATCTTCGTCATTAATTAGCCCAGCCATTTTCTGTGCACAATTCAGTATTACTAAATAAATTAAACAGCAGCAACAAAATACAAATTAAACGAAATGACATGACCAGGCGACACACATAATGTAAAACTGCCCATAGATACTGATGTTAAAGATTTTAAATATGTATTAGGACTAGTTCGAGCCCTAAGGCATACCCAGCTGCACCATTTTTCCCATTATGGTGCCCGTACGACCTTGGCTTTCCCGATTTCTGGTGAACATATGGCAAGCCTACGAGAACCGGTTAGCTTAGTAGCCCGAAAGCGGGTCTACCAGAGTGTTCGGCCTGGCCTCTATAATTTTGGGCCCACGCTTTAGTGGAATAAAGTACGGAGAGGGAGGATCAACTCTTAACCCTGCTGACAGGTAGTAGAGCTGACTCGCCTTTCCCGCGTTCCTTGCGTCCCACGGCGCTCGGGAAATCCAATTCCCGATTTTGGATTTTGTGTTTACCAGAGAGGTGGGATTGAAACTTTCACAGTCTAGGCTTGAGTGTCTATGTTTTAATATACGCTTATGTATTACAAGAACACTCTTAAAATCGTTATTTTAATTTGTCACGAACGTTGCGTTCACGTGCTGAGTGATCCAATTAGTGGTACTTATATTTAGATTGCGTGAACCTGTCTAACGTATTGTTAGCGCTTTCTAGTGCTGTGTTCAATTTATAATGTATGTACTGTTTGAAACGTTTGTCACCCTGTAGTTGCGATCCAACTGTATAAGTAAGGGTAACACCCATGCTGTAAATCGATTTTTGCGGGTAGACAACACACCGTTAACTACAACACAAATCATTTACAGTGTCGAACACATACCTATAGCTACCATTTTTTCGCGGATTATTAACAGTAACGTACATTGTCTATAACTAATGCTGTGTATTATTCAACTGTGCTTAGTTTTGTTTGCAAAAAATTTCGATATTTATTATCAAGAACAAATGTACGTTGACAAGATGGTATGCCGTATATATACCGCCAATAAACCTACAGAGAAGACGCTGTGTCCTTGACACCGTGAAAAAATCACGACTCCCCTAGCTATATAACTACACTTGAAAATTTTCATGGAAAACATGGGGGTGTCTAATACATTCTGTTGTCGATGGGGTGCCTGGCGCTGCGTGGGGTACATGGGTTCTAAATGTTGAGGACATTATAACGTGAACGCCGCATAACACTCGTAAGGTTGATACCTACATGGTTGCCGGTGCTCTGCATACACCATTATACATTGGACACTTGTGGGGTTTATAAACCTGAAGGGTATACGGCTAACGCAAGCAGTGCGCTTCTGCAAACGAATTTAGGTGCCGATACCCGTGCAGAATGACACATTTACTAGGTTTAGGGCTACAGCAGCCGCTGCTGTTGCCCTATGTCTTTTCCGACGCTAGAAACCTATGTTAGCTCATTTGACGTCTCTACGCCCAAAAGTATTATTGTTGAATGAAATTCTGGAAATATTGATCTAGCTTGATCCAACTCTGGTCGCCCGTAATCTTCCGTTTTTGCTGGTTATCACCTTTGAATTATAATCAACCACGTTTAGATACTTTACTTATCCGCAGTTGCCGGCGGCCGAAATAAAATCAACGTTATCCAAAATAAAATTGATCAAATTACAAATCATGAAATTATCGCGGTACATGTCCAAAACGCCAACACAAGTTTGGGTACAAGACTGTCGGATCCTGAATTAGAAAGCCGACACGTAAGTTTCTTTTTGCTGGTTTCCGCGAGCGCATACAACCATCCTCTCGCAAATCGATTTATAAGCAGTTCAGATTTCAAAGAAAAATCGGCGGCACAGTGGCAACAGAAAGATCTCACGGCACGCTAATGCTTATGCATCCTCAATTCCCTAAGACGCCCAGTGTCGGTGTTCTCGCTCTGAGCCAAATTTCCACCAGACGTGAGGTCCGTTACTGAGCTATGTCTTGATTTATTCAAAACATCTATAGTTTTCTGACTCCTCTGTAAGTGTAGAGCGAGTTGCGCATTACCGGGTGGGCAGGAGGGCGAAACCCTCTTTGTCGTCAATCTAAAACATATCCGATGAAGCCGGGCTCGAGACACGTTAAAAGGGGCTAATCCTCTAAGAGAAAAGCGTCGCTCTGCAACCAAAATGGTGTCACTCACGGCATATCCCAGGAGCAAGGAAAAGAATCTTGCTTTCGAACTAATTCATGTCAAAAAGTGAGGAGGCTTCCCAGCGATCTGTACCAGAGAAAGAACCGGGTCACAATGTCGGTGTGTCTGTGTCACCACATAATACCCATGGCCAGGTCACCAGGTCTTACGCGGCCTGATTCAGAAGCCGAAAGCACTATCTTCTGCACTGCACTCATCATAAGGGAAGAGCGGCGTTAGCTTTGTTCTTTATCTGTTCATCCCTCTACAGAAACACACTCAGCTGCACGTAAACCAAGTTCTGCGACGACGATTGCGCAACAAGAAGTTGGTCAGAAGGTTGGGTAAAGAGCATTAGGCTGCTTTGATGGGCAAGGCCCACATCAAAAAGTTAAGGATCTGGGAAGCAGCATAAGTTCCTTTTTACTACAGTTGACAACTTTGACAGTAAGTTTAGTCTTTGGAAAAGCTGGGGTTGTTCTTGAAAGCTCTAAAAACTTATATACACTTAGTTCATTTGTCGGTTTGTAAATCAGGTTTTATCTAACAATATTAAATCACAAACTTCTATCATTAGAAGCTTAAGAGCCGAGGCTGGCTCCTTATCTGAAATTGACATGGTTTATGAAAAGCGAAAAGCATGGCCAAAGCCTTGCAGCGTTCACGTTATAATGTCCCCGCTGTTTGGAACTTTTGACCCCCTGTAGTCGCGACCCTACCGTATAGGCGGTCAGGGTGACACCCATACTATAAATCAAATGCCGAGGGTGTACGACACACCCTTAGCTACTAAATTTTTTTCTAGACAGTGTCGTACACACCCTTAGCTACCAACTTGGCGTGAATTAACTATAACGGACACCGTCTGTAGCGAATGCGGTTTATTAGTCAACTGTCCTGTGGAGTTTTTCCTAAATTCTAGATATTTGTATCTAGCCCATATGAACATTGCTCAAATAATTCCGAACAGTGTCAATAAACCTGCCAGAGGACACGGTGTGCCTGACACTGTCGGCAAGTGGTAATACGCGTAACTAACTACAGTTGAAAAAATTTATTAAAAACATGAGGGTGTCTAAGACACTCTGTTGTCAACAGTGTGTCTGACACTGTGTGGAGTACATAGGTTCCAAACGTTGGGGACATTATAACGTGAACGCCGCATAAAGATCTCTCTCTGGAACCCAAGCTGAATAGGACATGGGTAAGGAAGAGCCGAGCCGAGGCAAAGCTTGAAGATCTGGCTAGTTCTGACATCTACTTTTTACATCCATTTCATATCTACTTTCGCGACGTTTACAATTAGGTACACACGACTTTCAAGACACAGCCAAGTGGCTTACTTTTCGCTTCAACATCTATTTTTGTCCATGAATGTAGTCCTGTAAAGCGCTACCGAAAACGCAATTGTTATATACCCATCTGTCAAACAGATAAACTGTTTTTAAAGACCGTTTCACAAATTCGCAGATTACGCATCATAGGTTGTTTTGGAAAAAAGCCTTCTTCACTAGGTTACTATCGTAACCGACTACTCCCGTGACCACGTTAGCAGGTCACAAAAAGGTGACCCGAATGCATCTCTGATGTACACGCCGTGAAAACACACGTCGAAGATTTTGAAGGAACTCGCTAAATCACCATGGACATTTCCTAGGGGAAGCTGCAGCACTTTCATTCATGTTTAATTACACCCTTATTCCGGATCGCAACTGGCTCCAAACCTCACTTTGCTTCATTGTATCGTTACAACGGCGATAACTGCGCATAGCCCTACAACTAAATGTAGCCATAAAATACTACATAGTGGGCAGGCTCTCTGCCATTTTGAGAACGTATGACAGCAGAGCTACCAGGGAAGACGTGGAAAGAAAAGCTAACTTGAAGGTTTTAAGAAAAAACTTTTCGCGAGCATTATCTTCAAGGCTAGAGCACTTATTGACGCGCAAAGCATCGACTCGACGCTCCAGCATCCGCGAGTGCATTCCGTGGTACTTTAGAAAATTGTGTGGCGATCGAATCCGACACTACGTGCTGCTGGAAAGGAGCGTCCAACAAACTTAAAGATGAAAAGCCTAAACCAACATGTCAGGTACTCGGGTATAAGTGGCCATGATTAATGGAACCCAAAAGCAAAACAAATGGCAAGTAGTTGCGCTGAGACACACATTCTCCAAAAATTTACTAGTCAGCAAAACGTAACAGATTATATATACTTTTGTAATAAAATCAATGTTGGCAATATCCGAAATAATTCCTTGGTATGAAAGAAATATATATATATTATTTCAAAGAGCGATTTTTAAAGCTTACTACTTACTACACACAACTAATCCGGACCTGTTGGTTGATCCGCGGTGTAGCTACCGGAACACGTTACAACCGTACATATTTGGACCAAATACAGATGCGAACAGATATAAAACAAATTTGCTATTATTCATCTTCCGTTAAAGAGTGCCAATTATTTGAGGAACACGAATAGCAAAAAATTTTCTAAGGACAAATTATATATTTATACCGACATTGGTTTAGAACACATGTTTAAAGACTCTAATTCCGTACTGGAGAGTTTTGTAGTTAATCCAATATTTATGTACATTCCATGTAAAGATTCATTCATGTAAAGACGCGAGTATATGCATCATTTACAATAAGATGCGTGCACATAGTCCTAATAATGTTACGCGTTCAAATAGGCTAGATACTGTGTCACGCATAAAGTGAGAAAGAGTAGAAATTTTCATGCTCGGGTCTAATTTTGCTTGGCTGGTCCTGGGATGGTGCCGCGAGAAGTGGGCTCTGCCCAAAACATTCAATTTCACGCTCGGCTGATTCGTTACCTTCAAGCATTAGTAGACAAGATAGAAAAATCTGAAATGCAACGTGTACGTATTTTCCGTGCGAGGCTTGGTTATAAGTCCCCTAGAAGTTTAATTATATAATATACCTATATCTGAGTATGTTTATACTAAAGACGGGGCAAGAGGTTTTTAAATAGGTAACAGTTCGTTAACAACATCTAGTTTCCCGACCAAGAGTTTATCAGAGCGTAGTGTAACGTAGCGTTTTTTGAAGGCTTAAATCCCGTCTGTGTCTGAGTGTGATCGGCCATAACTTTGAACGACTTAACCAATTTTCATGATCTCGGACTCATTCGAAACGGCATGGTCGATTTACCATGTATATCCCGTGTACCGCTTTTATTTGAGGTCTCGTTCCGGGTGAAAGGTCACAGTGAGGGTTTCTTTACCCATGTAAGTACCCTTCACGGAAGCAAGGTTTTTATCTTAACTTTCGAATTTTTTTCTCTGGTTGGTTTTATTACAAAGCAAAATGATAAATTCCTATGCCCCTTTTTTGTTTTTTCATAGCAAAATTTTAAATGCCTATGCCCCTTTTTTGTTTTTCGATTAAGGTTCCGGTTCAGGAGTTATGAGGTTTGATGTATGGCAATCCCGCAGTTCTTCGACCCAAATTCGAAGACTTGTTCTGCCGACCTGGGCGGCTAAAAAGTTTCTTGCCGCTGTTGGCTTTGCTCTGCGACCCATGGTTCGATGGGTACGGTAGTATGGCACCACCATGGTTCGGGGCAGAGGTCAAAGCGAGGGTTTTTACCCCATTCTAGTACCATTAACGGTAGCAATGATATTTTTATCTTAAGTGTCGAATTTTTTCTCTGGCTGGTTTTATTCACGGTAAAACGATAAATGCCGATGCCTCTTGTTTGTTTTCCGAGTAAGGCTCCGGTTCTGGAGTTATGGAGTTTGACGTATGCCACCCTCGTTGTTCATTGACCCAAAAGTCGTAAATTAGTTCCGAGGTCCTGGCAGCTGAAAAGTTTCATTTGGAAGTTTTTGGGCATGGGAAACTCATTGCCCCTGCTAATTTTGTTCTAACGTGTGCGGTATTGTGTGATATCCACGTGTGATATATAGGATATCGACGTAAGCTATCGAGAGCTGATTGGATGTGCACGCAATAGGCGTAGGTGTACCTATGCTTCTCTAAACTCTGCAAATTCGATAAAGCAGTAGCTATATAAAGATAAACGCTTCGCAGATTGTCAATTTTCCCGGAATCAACAGCAAAACGTTTTGTAGTATAATTCTAGAGAATCAAGCTCATATAATGCACTAGTAACTCTATCGAGATTGCAGAACGTAGTGAAGCATAGGTACACCTACGCCGTTTGCGTGCACAGCCAATCGGCTCTCGATAGCATACGTCGATATGCTATATGTGGATATTACACAATACCGCACAAGTTAGAGCAAAACTAACACCGGCAATAGGTTTACCATGCCCCAAAACGCCCAAATACAAGCTACCAGCCTCCCACGACATAACAGTAAAATTAGGAATTTTGGATCGATGAACCATGGCAGTGCCTTAGCCCCGTACCCATAGAACCATAGATCGCAGAGCAAAATCAACACCAGCAATGAGTTTGCCATGCCCAAAAACCACCAAGTAAAACTTTTTCAAAGCCCAGGACGTCAGAACAAATTTTCGAATTTTGGGTCAAGGAACCACGGGGTTGCCATGCCTCAAACCCCATGAACCGGTGCCGTAATCGAAAAACAAAAAAGAGGCATCGGCATTCATCGTTTTACTATGAAATAAACCCAACCAGAGAAAAAAATTCAAAAGTTAAGATAAAAATAATCTTGCTTCGGTCATGCGTACTAAAATGAGGTAAAAACATTTATTTTGCTCTCTGACCCCGAGCCTTGGGCCGCCATATCCCCGCACCCATGGGCCACAGAGCAAAACCAACACCTGCAATGAGTTTTGCATGCCCGAAAACCCCCCAACTGAAACTTTTCAGCCGCCAAGGACGTCATAACAAATCTTCGAATTTTGGGTCGCCGAACCATTGGGGCACCATACCTCAAACTCCATAACTCTAGAACCGGAGCGTTAATCGAAAAAGAGGCATTGGCATTTATCATTTTACTATGAAATAAAACCAACCAGAGATAAAAATTCGAAAGTTAAGATAAAAATAAGCTTGCTTCCGTGAAGGTTACTAAAATGGGGTGAAAACCCGCATTTTGACCTCTGACCCGAACCATGGGGGCGCCATACCCCGTACCCATTGAACCATGGGTCATAGAGCAAAACCAATACCGGAAATGAGTTCACCATGCCCGAAAACCCCAGGTAAACTTATCAGATACCGAAGACGTCAGATCAAATTTTCAAATTTTGGGTCGAGGAACTATTGGGGCGCCTTACCACCATACCTCAAACCACATAAATCCAGAACGGGAGCCTTAATCGAAAAACAAAAAAGAGGCATGGGCATTTATTATTTTACTATGAAATAAAACCATCCAGATAAAAAATCGATTCGGATATGTACACGGTAAATCGACTATGTCGGTTCGAATGAGCCCAAGATCATGAAAATCGGTTCCCGACTTATGGCCGATCACAAACACAGACGGAATTTAAAAGATTTCGCCCCTGCAACACAAAATCTCCACTACGTTCTGAATATTGTAAGAAATGCTGATGGAATGGTCAAAATGCTAATCCACTGTTTCAAATTGAATTCTAATAAATTGCTCTAACGCCGCTTACGTGCGTCCTGTTCTGATAAATTTAGACAAGGTCACGTTGTTCACACAGATTGATGCAAAATTCAAAGTAGTAAACGGTGTTTCACAGGTCGGTCGTTCGCAAAAATAGACTGAACGGATTATCTTATCATTAGCGATTTTACCTATTTTAAAATTAGAACCTCTCTAGATTTGTAAACTAAGAGTGGGTCACAACATGCTTTTACGATCTCTTTGATATAATATCACGAAACAAGAAAAGTCGAGTTCATTTTTCATAACGGATATAACCCAAATTTCATATATATATATATATACATATATATAAACATACTAAAACATATATAATTTCGCAGTTAATTTCTATACAGCATCAACAACAGTCTAACTTTCAAAATCATATTGATATCATTATGTAAATATTTCGTTCACAACTATCAATACAAGGCCGGAGTCCCCACAACATTAGAAATTGTAGCCCAAAGAGCTGAAAAATTATCCAAATATACACTGTATTCTGTACGAGTCGAGGCGGCCGAGCTATTTCGATGAAGCTCAGCGCCAAATACGGTCGACTCGGAGAATGAAAATTTTGGCTCTAATTGGATCGAAGAAATTTGACGGAGATTTGTACCTGAACCCAGCTTCAAGCCCAACTACTGACATGCACTATCTAGGAGCTGCTGCTCCGTTTAATTTGAGGAACCTCGCAAAACGAGCAAATAACGCACTTATCTACAAACATACACTACTCGATAATCTTAGTTAACGGCACGCGATGCAATGTGCGCTAATACAATATAATAGCAGTGTTGGGTGTGAAAGGGTTAGTCAAACGATTGACTAAATCGTGATTTAACACATTAAGTTTGGTTTGAGAAAATATAGCGATATTAACCAATCTGTTCTTTGTATTTAGACATTGCAATAAAAGCTAGCTAACTTACACACACAAATATGTAAATTTACGAAGCGCTACCACTGATTTTAATATTAGCTGAGGTCAAAATATTTGTTTAAATTTTACACCTCTTGAGTTCCATATTTTACTAAGCATACTTTTATCGCGAAGCATGAACGACCCTTCTCATTCCCGCACTCGTGCTGATACGTAGTCATTCAGGCCTCACATTACAGTGTTGAAATCGATTTTTAGTAAATTATACTCTGTTTTACCTGTGTATTATAGACCAGCAGTTATAACTTGGCTATGTATGTAGCTGTGCAGAGATTTGATCCGTTTGCATCCGTGAAAATGTGCAACTATTAGCTTCCACAATTTATTAGTCTGTTTGATCTGCACCAGTTTGTTCGGTAGTATTTCGGTTAATGCGTGTTTAATGTTACTCCAATTATGCCAGCTTAGAATTTTAAAACTAAACACGTCATATCTTTACAATGACAGCGAAATTTAAAGTAATTTCTTATGATTTTGAACTTATTACACACATTTAATTATAAACTAAGATAACTTTAAGGTTGGTTGTGTCATACGAGTACACTGCCGTGTTTGCGACGATCAAAGTTGACGAATAGGATATACCGCTAACCAGACATTACACTTTTAGCTATATAAAACAGAAACAATACAGCAATTTGCAAATTGAACTACTAGCTTTTAGTATTAAAAAGCAAACTGTTACATAAATACAATATCACAGAAGGAAACAAAACAATCAAACACACTTCTACGACATTAAGTGTTTCTGCCTACAAATCAATTTCCGACGAGAACGAATCTGAGAAATCACTAAAATATGTACTAACTAACCTCAAATGTCCATTAACCGCAAGTCATATGTGAAAATTTCTTACAATTCAGTCTGAGAAAATAATTCAGATCAGCTAAGCTTGACTTTCTGAAGCTACCGAGCTACAGAGTTACAACGATATTCTGGATCGTCCTATTTTAATAGCTTCACATACTTACTGAATAATAGGGATTGACTGACTGTTGGTATCGACATTGACCAATATTCGCTGTATAGTTGTGTCACTATAGGCATTTCTCAAACATCAAAAATATCGCTACCCAAATTGCAAATGGAGAAAAAAATTGAAACTGACTTATTGGCTTCTCTGATAGTGAAAGAAAACTGGTCAAGAGGCAGTTATGTTATGCAAATTTTTATCATAGGTTTTTTGCCAAAATTGAAAAAACGATTTTCCATGAAAGGGGAATTGAGGATTTTTTTTATATTTATATGCACAATAATACTTCACCTTAACGAATATCGATAATATCGGCATTCTACATAATAGCAGTAGTTCGATACGTTCCATGTCCTAGTAAATCATACGTGCAAAACCCAAAAACATAAATACTGAACCATAAACCCAAAGGTCAAAGTAACCCTGAGGGGCGGAAATAGAATGCAGACCATGCCGTTCTTGATATACTAAGCCTTAGTCTTGGCCTAAGCTAAGGTCCTTATATGAGACATACACTACGCTGAGGCGCCCGAACCCCCGCTCTAAGCTGTTCTTTTTTCTAACATTATAACGTACCGCCCCTCAGGTTACTTGGACTAACCCAAAAATTACGTAAACTGATATGCAACAACACAATGCGCACAAAATAGCAGCATCTTGTCGATTCACGGTAACACAAGACGCATGCGTTGTACTGTATGCAACCTCAAATGCTCAAATCATAATGCAAATGCAACTGCTAGCGGGTTAGTGCAGTCGCGTATGTAGTAATTAATCCCCACAAGGTAATAGTAGTATGTCGCAAATATAACTTTAGCATAACGACAGTCGAACGATGTTTAATGGTACATATGACTTCGTCGGAAATTAATCTATCTTACAACTTATGAGAGCCTCTACTGCGGCTGGGCTCGCCATTCGCGAAAAATTTTGCCAGGGGGCATAAATCGGGGGAGGGGTGGTTCCAAACAAGGAGCGAGAAATTCTGTCAGGGGTCATTTTGCCAAGAGAAATGGGTTAAAACTCATGTCAGAAACACTGCCAAAACGCTTTTGATGGGGAAGATATCTATTCTGAAGTAGATTTTTACATATTGAATTACTAAATTTTTTCCATCAGAGCGGGAATTTTAACACAAATTTTGATCAAATATTATATCATTTGGGAGTGTTTTTGCCTATTGGAAACTAAAAATTTCGCCAAAAGGCGATGAACTGGGGAAGGGCAAAGTTTTCGCAGGGGGCTCGAACGGGGGTAACCGGTATTTGGCATGGGGCACTTTTGAGCGTTAAACTTTTAAGAGGATTCAGAAAGTTTAAGTGTCGATGTCTGGTTGATTCGTCAATTACAGTACCCGCCAAAATGACTTGCTTGCTCGCGATTCGCTAGAAATAAATTTGTTCTAAAAATAACATTTACTATTAATTTAAATAGTTTCGAAATCTCGAGCGAACCACTCATTTGTGGTGAGTTGTACCGTCTTGTCCACATTAGCTAAAAATTTTGCCTTTGTGTATGAACCGGCCCCCTAGTTCGAAACTGGGGTAGCGCCGAATTTTGGCAGAGGGCGTGAGCTGAAGGAAGGTGCTGGCATAAACTGCGGAGGTCGAAAGAAACTTCAGGCACAGTGCAAAAGCGTCTTCATTGAGGTTAAAAGCAAGTTTTGAACCAATTTTTGCTGACTCTAGTCAAATTTTTAAATTAGGAAAGGCATTTTTGTAAACCATTCCGTCAATTTTTTTATATCATCTGGGGTGGTTTTACCGGCGGAAACCTAAAATTTTACCTGGGAGCTTGTTGCCGTAAGAGCCAAAATTTTGTTAGGGGGCCCCATCTGGGCGGGCGCCCGGTTTTGCTAGGAAGCACCGCAAAATGCCAGCCTAGTACCCACAGCCTCCCCTCTGGAGAAGCAGAGTCATTGTGTGTCCGCGCGTGTTCGCGGTCTGTCAGTACCATAAAAATCTATCTTACTCTATGAATCCCTGCAAAAGGCATCAAACTGAGTATAATTTTTTATTCAGTGTTCTTTAACTACATACTGTCGCTTTTGTTCCTGTGATGTTACTGCTTTAATTATATGTATGAATTCGTTAGTCTACGATTGATAAAATGTAATAAAATTATGCAATCCCAGCGCTTCATTTAACAAGATTTGTATTTGTCTGAAGAAATACTGCTTGATTGCAAATGTGATCTATTTTATACATCAGAGCGACTCTGATCTGCACAATGATAAAGTACCGGCAACAATGGACCAGATAATGTACGTCATCTTATATACATACACAGCGTACACTTTATTGGTTACCACTAAACTCATCTTCTTTTGCTGTAGTTCAGTGACAAAGATACTGTATACGTTAGTAAAATTTCTCAGCAATACCCTGACAAAGTGTTTTTCGGTAGAGCAAAATTAGTTATTTACTTCGCATAAGATAATTTACAATTATTGTCTGCAAACTTTGAGCTCGATGCGCAAACTCACATTATATTTCAAACGATATTTTTGGCAAACACAAAACCGTTAAAATCAAACTACATATGAAGTAGCGACACTTTTAACGCATGCATTCAAACACCTTTGTACCATTTGCCTAAACAATGTAATTACCATAAAACGCAGCGAACACCTCAAACATACATCTATATTAACTTGACAAAAAATCTTCTCTGCCCGTTTCAAAAATGGACACATAATGCTATACCCCAGAAGAACTTGAGACGTCATCTTCTTCGGTATCAATCTATAAAACACCAATATCTATAAATGTATAAATTTATATAACATTATGAACAAAAATACGTACGTATTATTTTGTAGTTCTTAATTCATAACAATGTGTTCCCAATGAATCAACACACAACCCTGTTACCAGCTGCAATGGAATTACAGTTTCTGTATACCGAAACGTCTTTTTGGATACAGTAATGTTTCAGTATGATTTATTGCGCAGCGATCGAAGCGTGTAAGCATTTGGAGATAGGGCACAAAATTGCGCCCCAAAAAGACCCGTTTTAACTGTTTATATGTCATTGTTTTCATGGTAATCGTTAATAAGCATTATACGGAAATTATTCAGGTTTTTGGGTTCATTGAAGAAATAGAATGATTCAGTTGAACGTATCTGTGACGGGTGTACCCTTTCTGGAATAGTACAGTATCCGGTAGGACCCCCTCCAAGACAACCATGCATGATTTAGTTATTTTCAATATAATGCCATATTTTTGCATATGTTACTACAGTAGTTTCCGAGGATAATGAAAACGAATTAGCGATTTATTTGAGAGTGTAACTGTTACCGATATGCCTTTTTGGAATAATACTTCATCTCCAGGGATCCCCACCTTGACCCATACATGATGCAGTGATATACAACCTAATGTTACAATAATAATATGTTGCATTTGCGGTTATAAAAGTTTTTGAGGATGCTGAAAACAATAAAGTGATTTATTTGAATTATTTATCTATGACAGATTTACTCTTTTTGGAATGGTACTGTATCCCATGGACCCCTTTGGGCCATGCATGAATTCGTGATTTTAATCTATTGTAAGTTGTTCCATTTGCGATTATAAAGATTTTCGAAGACGCTGAATACGATAAGATGATTCATTTCAATGTATCTTTGACAATATGCCCTTTTACAGCATGCCCTGGGACCTCCCTTTGATGTATGCCTAATTTTGTGTGTTTCAGTGAAATGTTATAACTAGTTAAATCCACTAATGTGAAGGTTGGCAAAAATGATGAATTGATTTGTTCGAACGTATCTGTGATCATAAGCGGCGCTTGCTTGCCGTGATATAGTTCACTGCGCAGACGTGTGTTGACCCACCTTCTTAATATATCTACATGCTAAAACTCGCAAACCGAGGGAAACAAAGCGAATGCGGCTTATCTACTCTTAATAACCATATCGGCATTCCAAATCTAACTCCATGGGAACCTTTAAAGCCCCGCGATACCAAAATGATAGCTATCAGATGTTATCCTAAAAACGCCGCATCCCATGGGCGCCCGCAAGAACAACTTCCAAATACGATATATAAATTTTTGTAAATATATTCGGTGGGAGCATGAATGCACCAAATTTTTGGAACACGTCAAAAAATTGTTTTTGATGGCCTGATGTAATCTGTTGCTAATTATTATAATACCAGGGGGCCCAATAGTTAGTGCAGTATGGTGTTGAGTTTGACAACTTCCATCGGATACTGAAATTTGTTAACCAGACAATGGCCTCTCCCTAGAATTTTCGAGCCCCCGACACCAAAAAAATTGTGAATATATGCAAATACACTATTGAAATATTGATAAGTAGGTCGCAACCGATGGTAAACGGAGCGAGCGTGGTTTCATCAAGAGTGGCGATTTTGTGACATCACCTTGCAAAAGGCTTTACGTTTAAAGTATATACAACACTAAACATTTGTAACTGTGCACCCATTAAAAACCCTACAACTTCGTCGACACTAAACCCACCCTGAAAACGCACTAAGTATTCGTTCTAGTCTCTAGATAACCAAACAATCATATCCAAAGTACCGAGAAGCCTATACATAGAACATTATTCATACCGTTTACGCAATTATACTCAACCAAGATACTGCAGACAGAGTATATTCTGGCAATCGGGTACTTTGACCCTAAAACCCTTCAAAACACCTGAAAAGATATGAAATATTCATGGTGGATTCCAGATTACCAAACCTTCGTAGCAACCGTACCGAAAAACATATATTAATCTTGGTGCACTGCAACCAATAAATAACCAAGCAGATGAAAACTCAATAAAGTCATGTTGGAAATCGGGTTGGTCGACCGTAAAACCCTTGAAATAATATTAAAAAATAAAATAATGTAGTCAGGTTCGACTATAGATAGTAAAATCATTGTAATCAGCGTGCTTGATAACCTAATAGACACTCGTTATTAAGGTAAAACACGTAACAACATGTCAAAATTTAAAAAAGTCGCTATTTCTGGCAAAGGGTCGACGAGCCATATTCGGCCCACAGCGACCCAGGGAGAGATTCCACAAAAAAGGGTAGTCATCAAAGTTGTAGATCTCCATGAGTTGACCACGCTCGCACCATTTCAATTAGAATACAATTATTATACACAAAACAGAAACAGATTCTTAATAGCCAAAAATTTACGAACGCTGAAGTAACCGTAGAAATGTTAAATGTTGTAGATTATGTAAAACTAAAAATGTTTAAAATATGGTATAAACGTAATATTTTCAAACGATATAAGAGATGTGTTATGATTACCAGATATAAATTCAACCATACGTACGTCTTACATTTTATTATAACATATTACTACTACATCACTCGTCAGAAATGAGTGCTGGTTGATAATTGATCGTTCCAACAAAATTGAAATTTAAGCAAACCTGTTTCGAAACTTTCCCACAATTTTTTTATTTTGTTCCATTCCTGTTTGATGTTCATGAGTTCGAAACACAAGTCACTTAAGTGAAAAAAAATTTTTATAGATAAAAGACTATAGCATAATATGAAGTTGTGTATTGCGACCGGACTGCTGCAGGTTTTCCAAAAGTCTGATTCTACATGCTATGCATAGTACTCGCCAGAAATCAGGGTCACCTTTATGCGTAAGGCCACATCAGGTGCGTGCACCATGGTTGTTCTGTTGTGAAATATATCGTTCGCATTCAGATTTCTGTCATCGCATTATGGTGAACGCGGCCAAGGGAACAACACTGTCGTATACGCAAAAACGCGATTGATAATCGCGCTCTTCCGTGTACGCGGTCATAGAATGCGCAGCATAGTCGCAAAAGCGACAGCGAACAGCATCTACATGTTGCTATATCATAAATATCCGTTTGCGTACATACTGTATTGGCCATAAATGAGTGCTGTTCGGGCTATAATTGCCAGAGGATAGTTCAATGTTCGATTGAGAAATTAAAAAACGTTGTTCGAAGCATGTTAGAAAAGTGACACTCATTTATGACAAGTACTGTACATAAAGCAGAATCTTTCTTCGTGCACATTCACCGCTTTTACAGCCCAAGACTTGACAATAGAACAACCTAATAGTGTACACACCTAATGTGGACTGACACATTAGAACGACCGAATATCTAACAAAAATCCAAAAATTTATTCTCGAAGACTGGAAAATTTTTTCAAGCAAACTTCGAACAATTCTCGAACAAATCAAAAAACACGCCAAATTTGCGAACACGTCTCGAACATAATTCGAACAAAATTTTGAAGTTATCGAATGAACTTCAAGCGATCATTGAACGAACAGAACTTATTTCTGGCGAGTATTGTAGTACCTTCACTTCAATCAAATCACGGCTGAAGATTGAAGGATGTAACTTTATTAATATTGTGCCTGGTTAACCGATAAACGGGCATCATTATTCACAGTTTGTGATCCTAACCTTGAATGACTAAAATAATTTATTCCTAATGATGATCAAGGTTTTTTGGTCCACAGGTGGGTCTGGACCAAAATATTTTTACGTGCAGACAAAAATTTTTTCGCTGGACTCACGCTTGACCCAGTACAGTTTCGGATTCGAAGACATTGGGTTTGCTAATAAATTTTATTAGGTTTGCGTTTGCTTTGGATCATATGGAATAAGAAATCGCTTCATAACATAAATATGAGCGTACGCAAATTAATACAGTCTAAAAAGATATACAAAATATAGTAAGCGCGCTGGAACTCCACAAACCACTGATGCTGCGCACCTGACAAAGGCGTGCATGAAATTTGGTACAATCTTTTGCAGTTGAAGGTAGCGTAATTTTTGTACGGCTATGTAATTACTTTTCTTTATTGTGAAAAAATTCATGAAATTCTCGAGCCAAAAAATGTAAATCTAGAGCCAGCGTTTAAGGTCTGGGGCAGAAAGAAAAATTTGCTGCACCCAGGCTGGACCCTTGAGAAAAATACCCTGCGACCATACTGAAAAAAATTTGCACTTTATTATGGAATCTTATTGTAAATGTAATTATTTATTATGTGTAAAGTTATGTCATTAATAAGTAAAATAATTAAACAGAGTACAGTAATAAACACAGCACAGTAATCAGATGCAATGATGTTAAGCCATTATAGGTGTCGACAGGGTGGGTGACCCCAGAGGGTCCGCCCCTTCTCAAGCCAAATCTGGCCTCTGAACGCTCCGCACACACCTCGCCATGAGTCGCAGGTGTGAGGAAAATTTTAGGAAAACTTGTCAAAACATGTTGAAAATGAAGTAAAATTAGGAAGATTTATCGCAAATTGGCAAAAATTGGGGAAAAATTTTGCAATCAGGTCCAAAATTTCAAAAATTTATCCCTACCTCGTCTGCACCCCCACCTGACCATCTACACCCTCCTTGTAAGCCAACGGACCTTCTACACACATGTCTTAAGGGAAGGCGGCTAGTTGATGGCTTCAAAATTGGTCGATTGCTCAGCTACAGTAAAAATCAGAATAAAGTACTCAAATATAGATCGAATTTTCGTTAATTTCGATCGTTTTCTTTAAATGAAAGTCGATCGTTTGCGATTAATTTGATGGCGTTCAAAAGGGTTAAAATCAAATAAAAAAATAATTATTTATGATGAAAACCTTAATTTGCGTTTTATTTTAACGAATTTCGTTTAAACGAAGATCGTACCACTGCAATCAAGAACGATAAGCCTGCGTTCGAATTTATATATATTAATTCTGATTGTAACTATACAGACACGGACAAAAGTAAGTGCAGACGCTAACGGACGAAGACGCGGACGGACGCAATTTTGCCTTAACGCGGTAGGACGCAATTTTGTATATTCGTCTAAACGTGGACGGACGAAATAACACCTGGGCGCGGACAGACGCAACACAACTGCGTCCGTCTTTTGCGCACTTACTTTTGTGCGTGACTGTATCTCTATTCAAAATTTTGCTGTATTCTGCTCAAAATTAATGTAGCTATGCTATGCTGGCGTTTCTAAATTACCGTAGAGTTGCGGCATTTTTCGGTTCATGTGGCAAAAATAGGTGCTTCGAGGTCCGAGGCTCTTCACTGTTAAAAATGTCGCGCAGTAAACTTTTCCCCATTAAAAATACAGAAATTGGCAATATTTTTACACCCGCTTATTCTGAGGTTGAGCTTCTATAAAATTATCGATGTACATACTGTATTTATTGTTAAGGCCGTGAATAGCTAATGGTCGTTGAAAAGCTAACCTCATATCCACATTCCTTGAGCTTAGATCGGTATTCTAGAAGTTTGGCATCCTGGTCAGCTAGCAATACCAACAGATCTTCTTGTTCGCGTTTTAGGCTAGCTAGTTCTTCGGCGACCATCGAAGAGTCCTCAGACGACGCTTTGCGTTGTGCAGAAACGCTCGAAATATTCTGCTGAGCCGGGCTATTATGATGCCGCTGGGACTGTTGGTTTAAACTGTATTCGTACTGTTTAAGCAGTTGCTGCAGCTTCTCTATTTCAGCCCTTGACTGATTAAGTTCATTTGTAAGTCGCTATAAGGAAAACACAAAACAATGCAAGCGAATTCGAAGCTGCATGCTCGCAAGAAATATAGTATTTTGGCATTTTTGAGGATTTTACACAGTTCAATTAAAAAATAAATAAATGAAATAAATATTTGAAAATATCTTGTAAACCTAGCCTATCCAAAACCTTCCAAAAATGGAAGGCTGAGCTTTGGGATTAGGGTTACATGGTCATTTTTGAGAAAATTTCAGTTTGTGGGGAAACAAAATTTTGTTCAACATCACATATTTCCAAATTTTCAAACCATTACAACTGTGGCACAAATAATTATTCGAGTATAGCGTTTCACCGTTAGAAATACTAGTAAATAAGTTTTAAAAATATGTTTTGATAAAACAAAAAAACATGAATTTAATCACATTTAATGATTGGTTTTTTAAAAATGCGTTCAGTTACACCAGCAATAAGAGTAATTTTTTCGCAAAAATTTTCATTACTTGTTCGGGAACAGTTAGCGAAATATTTACAGCTGTTCAACTGCTACCTACATATTTTTCGCAAACGATTTGCATTTTTATTCCTACTCCAGATGTATGCCAGGGCTAAGTAACAAACTTATAAAGCATTGACGTTGGAGCTGCAGCTCGTCTTAATTTATAATGTAAACAGATCGGAAACTTTTGCAGAAGATTGACAAAACCATCACGCAGGCTCTAATATGACATTTAAAATAAATGTCTCAAGTTATATCGGGAAAATACTTGGCTCGTTGTTACTTACTCGAGAGAAAACAAAATTTAATTTTGAAATTTTAGTTTGTTTTTTGTTCGCTCGCTGCTTGCTCGCCTGTGCGGCGATAGTCTATTATGGCGAAAACTGTAACTTGCGACGACTTTCTGATTTGGTTTAGCCATGCCGGTATGGACTTAATAAATTTACAATTTTTTTGCTGTAAATGGATGTTTAACCCTCCTAATCCCTCGTGGTACTGGCTATCGAAACATAAACTATGATACACTACCCCTATAAATAAATAGAGATAAGTCGAGGACACCTGAAACACGCAAAAACTACCTAATCTAAACATTATGGTAAATAGCAGCTTATTTTAAACAACCTAAACTGAGCAATCACATTTCCTCATACTTCGGGTTATTGAAAAATCGCACAGGAACTTGAAATATGAAGCTGTACTAATTAAAACAAATGCTCCGAATTACGACTTCCAAGTTTATACATTTCAATAAAACGGAACGACCTAAACTAGCGAAGTGTCCGCTGAGGGCGCTAGTGTGAAGAATCGTGAACATATTTATCTGTAGGTGTAACCCATAGCTCATTTTCGGGTAAATATATTTCGACAAACTTTTTCAGAAAAAGCGATGACAATGTGCCTTTTAGTTAAACGCTAAAAGCTATGATCCCATCTTCTCGGCTTCTCCGAATAGGGGAAGGCCCCAGGTATATCAACCCTCAGATTTACATAACTTTCATGCTGATTTATTAGATGTAATTCATAACTCATTTTCGGGTAAATATATTTCGACAAAATTTTTCACAAAAGGCATTGATAATGTGCCTTTTAGTTCAACGCTAAAAGCTATGATCCCATCTTCTCGGCTTCTCCAAATGAAGGAGGGCCCCAGGTATATGAACCCCAGATTTTCCTAAGTTCATGCGCACACGTAAACTTCGGCTTCCCCAACTCAAGCCCCGGGTAGTTTTGTGAACGGCTAAGGATTGCTGAATTTTCATTTGTTGGGATAATAATATGTGAATATTCCACTATGTTAGCTAAATAATCCCTAGTTTTCCTCGCGGGGCAAAAAACTTAAATTTTCTCAGTTTGCATATCCACACTTGATGTCAGTCGTTAAATATATTAAATATATATTTGACGTTTTTAACAGTACTTTATGGTCCTCCTTCATTTGCAGAACCAAATGAAGGAGTTAACTGAACTGTCGGATCCCCAGACGAATTGAAACGTTCGCTCTCCATGTATTAACGCCCCCAGCTCCTATCGCCCAAATTTATATAGGGTACTTTAGACAAGCCAGACTTCCGGGTCAAAATGGCAAAAACTGGTTTTAAAAATCTTTTCCCAAATCTGGCCGTGTTAGTACTAATGCTTCGCAGCCCAAAATGTCTATATTGGTTTATCGGTATGTTGAGTACAATAGTGTTGTCAGGTATAGGGGTTTTATAGGGGTTAAGGTCGAATGTCGGTGTACCCAATTTACCTAAAGAATTTACTTCGCCGTGATTTATTTGGTGCTGAGATATATTCTGGACCAACTGCGCGCTGTGTGACATGTGAAATAAGGCTAAGTATAAGGCTTCGTATTTGCATATGTTTTAGGTTGGTAAATCAAGCACAAAGAATGTTACAGGTGATTAAATATAATGACAACCATAAATGAGCCACGGGTGCGCCTTTTCGTCCTCGCTTGCGATATACCAGTGTATTTCTCAACTACAACATAGGGAAATGATGCCGACCAAGAAACAACTAACCTCTACATCTGCACCTGACTTGTTATTCAATGCAATTTGCTCAGCGTTAGCATCACTTTTATCGTTTTTGTACTTTGATATTTGAGTTTCCAGTTCCTATAATAGCAATATTGCATTTATGTATCAATTCTTCGTCACACTTAACCAAGTTCACAGCATTGAATATTATATACCAGCGCAAAAGCCGTTCGCGCCGGTAGTATGGCAGAGTGGGCCTGCGGCCCCCGTTTTTCCGGAAAACAGTATTTTTAAGTTATGACATTATTTGTAAAAAAATACAAACTTATTCTGTTTTTCATCCCTCGTTTGGTTGTGAAAAAAACATAAAGGGTGCCCAAAAATATTGTCCCTGCATTCCCATATCGATTTCCTACCCAACAAAAAACCCATTAACATCTACAAACAGTTTCAAAAGTTATGATCAAAAATATGTGACAAATCCAAAACTTGGGACACACACAGACAGACAAACGGCAATTACATTATAAGATAGTCGTGCACAGTATGATCTATGCACACGTACACGCATACTCATGCAAAGGCACGCAAATGCGATTATACACACGCGCAAAGAACCTGGTTTAAACGCCAACGATACAGCATTATGTAGTCACAGTCCTTGTATGTGATGCCTAAATGAGCTATATGTTCATATGCTGAATCAGAAAAAGCAAATGTGAAAAATTAACTATTCACGTCAACTATTACTACAATACAGAGAGAATAACCTGTTATTTACTTTAATAACATTTTCCAGTGCGGCTTTATCGGTGGAATGTTCTTTAGTTTTAGCTTCAAGGGTTTCGGTAGCGCGACTTCCGAGATCTTCATATGCCTTCCAGCCAACATCTAGCTGTTGCTCCAGCTCAGATATTTGTTGTTTCAGAGAATTAGCGGGATCACACTGGCTCTAAAATGTTCATCACCTCGTAATTATGGCGTTGAGGTTTCTTATCTCTCACAAAAGTTCTCTGCAACAATATAGTGGTTATTCGCTTTATGTTCACATTTACGTAACACAAAAGAAAACATTTTTAAACCTCGATTTATAAATAATGTTAATTAACAGCTATAGTATTAAAATAGCAAGTATTGCGAAGAAGATTTAGGCAGTGGTTCACATTACATGAATAAAATCAAGCTGTACCCTTACAGTAGAAATTATTATTGTACATGAGTGAACCTTTTCTTTAAAAGCTACGTTAATATATTATGCGGGAGCAAGCTTACGATGACCCCGCAAACCATCCATTTTGTAGTTTTTTTATATATTGTTACTGAACGCTTTTTGGCCAATTGAAATTTGGCGTAAAACTGTTCGCGAACACACTGTAAATCGTTAGATAGGTAGATAGATTTGACTATACTGGGCTAGAAAAACATGCGGGAACATGAATGACACGTCCATTGCATCAGCCCGTTAAACTGTGAATGATGTCAGAGTCTAAAGTGTTACCTTATCTTAGATTACCTAAAACGTTGTATTCCGTTTTAATCATGGTTTTCGTCAGCAAGCCTACCAGTACTGAGAATAAACCTACATTACGTTCGTTACTGTAAATTGCCACTGAAATCTAACCATTTTGTGTTCGCGATAATTCAAGATAGAATCAAGAAAACTTTCAAAAAACTTTTCTCGAAAATTTGAATTAAACCGGTTTGTTCGCAAGAATAAAGAGCTAAACCACATGATCGAATTGCTTGTGACGCCAATTTTGCATTAAATTTATTCGCGAACACTGAATAATCCAAATTAAAATAATTACGCATTCGGAAACCGAATTTCTTCAAATTTGGAAACGCCGAAATTCTGTTCGAACACAAAGGAAATTCCTGGCACTTGAATTTGATTTTGCCAATTTTCCGTTAGCGAAAAACCGAATGAAATAAAACTTATTTCCGTAACGTGGGATTGCAATTTGATATTGCTTACGACAAAATAGGATGGTTGGTGGGGTTATGTTAAGTTTATTCACGCATTATGTCTGCTAAATAAGGTAGGATTAGACGACAAATTGCCTTTCCATTTCTCACAACATATAATAGGTTTATGTGAATCTAATTTCCACTCACATTGCGGTGCTGAGAGACTGCGAAGAATTTGATCATGGCATACTAGGTACTGCCACAGACAAAAATAGGTTCAAAAATAACGAACCTAAACGCGAACGATCGTAAACGCAACCGAATGTTGTTGCGTTCGTTTTTGTGCGCTATTTTTGTTCGTGGCTGTAACTGAACTGACCTCCCACAGAGGAGGGAGGCGGAGAAATGATGACCCTAGTATGTTCGAGCTCCCCAGGTCATGCCTCAAGGTCAACCCCCGACGACCCAGGTATTTTGAGGTGGTACAAAAAGTTATCGTCCTGAGAAAAACAGTGATAAGAAAAACCAATACTATTGTTTATATTTCGACTATTCGTGACAACGAAGCGCGACCTGCATAAATGCGTATATTCAGTTGGTGAATAATAAATATAGAGCAAACCCGATAAACACGGCAAAACTGTAAAATGCTATAAAACCGACCGATAGCTAACCTGGGACATGGCTTTCCCCAGCTATCGTCGAGGAAATTCCCTCGGGTATTTTGATTCCCCCACGTTAAAGCTGGAGGGGCAGCTGAAAGCCCAGGTAAAATTTAAAGGTGCTGTGGCGAGGACAGACTGAAATGGCTACATAATGACATTATACATTGTATGAATAACGTAGGTATGAATTATTTTTAAAAAACATTAACTATGCGATGCGGCTGGATATAACTTGCTGGCTTTTCGCGTTCGCTGAAAATTTTGCCATGGGGGCACGAACAGCGGTGGTCCCTTGGTTTCGGTACTGCCAGTGTGCAAGAAATGGGTGCATTTCAACCGGGCATCACAAGAAGAAATCTAAAAATTTTCACAATTCAATCTTTGGCCCAAAGAAAGGCTGCAAAAAGGTTGCCGATTGACGTATTCAGCAATTTTTAAATATTTTTACGTTATTCAATCGAAGTTTTATTTTCAGAACGAGCTTCTAACAGAAATTTTAAAAAATTTTCGCCTGTAAATTTTTAGTCAATTGGAAGTTTTTAGCGGAGAAGCAAAATATTTGCCGCCCATCCTAACCGCAATCCCACTTTGGAAAAACCAAGTCATTTATTTATATATAACTTACTCTGAGAACACCTATAATTGTCAGTAGCGCAGGAACACATGGAAATACAAATAAAATAACCTATCAATTTGTTCTAATAATTATTATGCAGTTAACATCGTCCAGTGATACGCTTGCCATTTGCATAAAAACATACTACTTAGAATTACCGATTCTTTCGACGACTTCTCCTTTAAACATGTCTTGGTTTTCTGTTTTTTTTAAACAAAGCTTGCCGTGAGCGTTGAAAGTGTATTGTTGTCTGTCTGCAAACTTTGCATTCCCTTTACAATATTTCATTGTATTATTTGTAATTCCATTATAAAGAGCAACAACTGAATCAACAATAATTGCAGTTACGGAATGAAATTTTCCAAAATTCAGACGACAAAGAACACATCGAGGAGGGAATATTCAACAGCTTGCTAAAATTCACCTGTTGAGAAAACCAATTGCGCATTTCTTCTGCGTGATGGTGATACCATTGGCACTCTTGCACGCGCTGTTGGACAAGCCTTGACAAATATTCTACTTGATGCTGAAGCGTTGTAACCTTATCGCTTTCATCAGATGTGCAACAAGGCGTTATAGATGACGAGGCAATTGAGGCTTCCTACAACAGTTTGTGTTAAAAAATATTCATGTGGATCAACAGCATTGATAAAAGAAACCATTGCATAAAACACTGACAGTACGATAAACCGCATATACGGCTTGGTACACAGACAGTTATTAGATGAACCAAAAGTTCGTTGTGAATTCTAAAAGTGGAGTGTAATCTTAGTCTCAATCTACACTATGCAGAGCAATGAACCTACGGCGATTGCGTTATTTGTCTAACATTTAAACCTTGTGACAAAAGTACATAGCATGTCCCATAAGATAATTTTATGATTTTTTATTCTGTATAGACAAACATTATACTTATATATTATGCTGCATACTTATGTGGACGTTACTAGATACATGAATACTTCACGCCTTTCGCATAGCGACAAAGTTACAACAGCAAGACTGTACTCAAATCCAACATTTCGTCTGAAGTTATGGTGCCATTATTAGCCTTTGTCTGCCCGTTACCTAGATTCGCCGCGCTCGGACTTCTTTCTCTATGATGCCCTGAAAAAGAAGGTTTACAGAAAAAAGCTTAGCACAGGGGAACAACTGAAGAATCTCATTGCAGAAAACTTGGTTTGACACGTACAGAACTGTTTCGAAAATTTTGCCAATCTGTGCGATTTCGTCTTGAAGAAATAATCGAGGTTGGAGGAGCACATCTGTTGCTGTAATGCCAAGGTACTTTGTTATTTTTCTACGATTATGTTAGTATTACTAGTAAGGAAAATGCCTTTTAAGAGCATGGAAAAAGAAACCCCTGAAAAAATGTTGTTGGAAAAATACGTTAGGTAATGTGGGCTTAGTTTCTATGTGAAGCAGGGTTATGGATGAAAAATAATCTTACAGTAAAAACGAAATACCGAGGTAATGCGTTTCAGCAATGGTTTTGCTTTGAAAAATGCATTTATTTGCTCAATGGGCTGGAGACATGCCATTGGCCATTGCGGTAGAAAAATTGCTCTACCGTTTTCAATTTAGTTCGGTGTTCTATGGTGTGTTAGACTTGGTATACAAAGCGGTGGAAAATTACGCTTTTGAGCACGAAATAGTTTTGCATTCAAGATAGAAAATTTTTTGAAACTATGGGATGAGTTACCCCTGAGCATGCATGTTTCCCCAAATTCCACTTTATCACAAAACCAGTAACTCGACGCGTATAGTAATGTTTACAAGATACCGTAGCAGAGAGTGTAACAAGGATCGGGCGCCTGAGTGATATCTCACTTTCTTAAAATTTGTATATGTCCCCCAAGCACATAAATTCGAAGTCATAACAAACAGTAATCTAATGTAATGTAGTTACTTCATTACTAATATATCGTTTCACGGCACCTAAAAACGTAGTGTTATACACAGAGGTATATAATTTCCAATTTGCTTGACCGAAATTTATACAAAGACTCAAAAGATGTCTTAATCCTATTTTTATATATTTATCCTATTTAAGAACTATTTTCCCTACTAGTAGATAACATTTTTCCCACGATACTAATGAAAGTTGTTAGTAGTATTGTTGGTTACAAGAGCGAAACTCCATGAGTTAGATCACCAGCATTTGCCTAGTTTGAGTGTGAGTTTGAGTTTGAGCATTTGCCTAGTGAATTAGGATAGTAGGAGAATTGAAGGAGCCAAAATCACAGTTGTTTCAAGTTTACGAGATCAGTAACTGCCAAAATGAACTTAGAGACTTCAATTCAAAATAACCTTGACCTTCCCTGACCTTTATCCGTTAAGCAAACATCAATTTGGTCATACAAAATTGATTTAAGGTATCCAAACAGGAACAGACAACAAAATTTGGCCAATTTGCGGGTAAATTAGGGTATTTGGGGCTATAAGAGCCAAACTCATACTTAGGCTGTCCAAAATATAAACTTGACATTCGCCGACCTAGTATCGGTCACCTAAACAAGAATCTGCATAGCCAAAATAATTTAAGGGCTTCAATAGGAGCAGAAAATGAAATTTGGGAATTTTTTGGGGTAAATTAGAGTATTTTAAGGGAGGCTAGAAGAGCCAAAATCATAGTTAGGCTGTCGAATAAACTTGATTTTCCCCGCTCTAATATCTGACACCCAAACAAGAATTTATCCAGCCAAAATCTTCAAGGGCTTTAAACAGAAGTTGGCAGCGAAATTTAGCTAGTTTGGGTTAAATTTGGGAATTATCGGAGGCTTGTAATGCCAAAATCATAGTTAGGCTGCCCAAAAATAAACCTAATCTTTCCCGACCTAGTATCTGTTACTCAAACAACAACTTGCCTAGCCAAAATTAATTTATGGCTTTCCACCAGGAGAATTTACGGCTTTCCACCAGGAGATGGTAGCGAAATTTTGCGGTTAAGTTCGGGTGTATGAGGGTGTCTTGGTACGGCTGCGAATGTACGGGTGGTTTCGCTGCATTTATTGCTCCAGATACACGTTGAAGAAACGATGAGCTATCAAACTTAAAAATACTGGCATGGAAGTCTGGACAAGGCAGATGAACGATGATAAGCCGAAATTAAATCTGAGGCTTCTAGTGATATCCCTTCATGCACTATTTCAGGAGAATTATGTAATATACAAATGCGAATATACAATATCGACGTATCATTGCATCGATATTGTCACCACCACCATCATCATCAATGATATTAACAATCAACCTGCCTTCGATCGAACTGCCTTCTCAACGTTAGCAGTGAGCTTTGGGAATGCTGGATTCAGTGTTGAGCACCGAAACGTCGGAGCTCTGACATACCTACCAGCGAGCCAGAAGATTTGGCTGTGTCACCGTAACGGAAATCAGTCCCTCGTCGACATGTGTATTGCTGTCAACATCAAATACAGTTAACCATTTGATTAACCGGCTATCGTAAACAATATTCCTCGATTACTTCGTATCGTTCATCGAATCTTACCGAGGGCCGAGATTCGCACAGCCAGGGTCCCAATACCGACACCACCCAATTGCAAACAGGAGAATCTGTGACTAGCGCCATCGATCGAATCGATCAAAAGTCGCAGGCGTGATCAACACTTTTCAGCGAGACGTTCTGTTTATTTTGTAACAGAAAAGTTGGCGCACAGAGGGTAAAAATGCCTACTATCAGCAAATGCGGAATCATCATGCAGACGATTGCACTGTGTAAAAGCGGACTGTAAAAGATTTTTGATTCGGACAATGCACTTGTGGAAACCTCGACGACACTTGACTGTAGTGGCAAGGATGCAAGTTTATCACTGACATCGAAAACATCATCGCTAGACTTGAGCCAACCATCAATAGCCTCGAAGAACAACAACAACTACGACAGAATCTCTTGGAGAGTCTCAATGGAAATGAAGTCGACGCGGAACCGATGTTCACAGCCAATTTATATTTCCTACTTGATAATTTCGTCGCAGTGATGGAACAGAATGTGGCAGTCTACTTAGATTATTGTCTCGATCGCCTGCAACGGAATATTCGTCAGTGCAATTCTACAAGCGGGTAAACACGCGACAACACATAGGGAAGGCACGTCCCTTCTACAATAGCAAAATTACCGAAATTGATCCTGCCACAGCTCAATGGTGGCCGTCTGTTGTGGTCACATTTCTGGGCTATATTTGAAACCAATATTGATAAAACGAAGTTACGTCAGGCAGAGAAAAAAGCCTTCCTACGCCGGCATCTCAATGGAGTGGCTCTAGGCGCCGTCGCGGACATGGAGATCACCGATGCCAGTTATCAAACAGCAATAGACACACTGAAAGAAAGATTCGCTCGTACGTCCCAATAGATTATCAGGAACTTGTATAGTCAGCTTAAAAGTATCCCAATGTCTACGAATCGTGTAGCAAATCGACGGAAAACATACTGATTCCTGTCAACCAAAGAATAACCGGACACAAAACCAGTAACCGGGACCGTCCTTTTAAACCGGATCCGAAGCCGTAACGGAACCTGGTCTTCGAAACTTATATATACTGTAAAACACATGAAGGAAGAAATGAAGGTACAGTGGATTTAAACTGTAGTAAAATAACTTTTATGTTAAACTTAATGTATTGCGATGACATTATTGCCTCTCTCGAATTTTTGATGAGACTGAGGAAACTACTAACGTTTATTTATCGATCAGTATGTTGCTGTTTTTCGAACACCCAGACCAATGAAATGCATTGCATCATAGGGCTTGAGTAAACTGAATGTGCTTTTAACGCATGGAGCGTAGACTAAACACCTTCGCCCTGTCTCCAACCACCCCGCCCGCTTTACAGGACATACGTTTGTTACATGCTATTCCGTACTTGAAATTATTATTTTATATTTCTCTAAAAGAAAATAATAGAAGGTATATAATAATTTCTGGTCAGTGGTCAGAGACAATGTTCAGGCTAGCGTTGGTTAACCAGTGCCCCTCAGCTAGATGATCATGATGACTTTCTGATCAAAATGCTACAAATGAGACAAACTGTGATACTCCTCGCATAGTTTCAATAAACGCAGTTCATTACCAAGAATGTGGTTTCTGGCTGCGCTGTACATATGTCACTTTACTCCAATGTAAACTGATTGAAAACGTTTACAAGCTCAATGGCTAGTGCTTGAGGGAATTTATGTTAGCCAAGGTTACAGCTAAGTACTTTTAAATAATCCATACTCTGTTACCGACTTGGACCGGTTTAATTCTAACATGCACCGCAGACTGCTGAACAGGTAAAATAGCTGCTACAAGCATCGACTTAGCTTTGTTTTGTTAACCAACTCCTGCAGGGTCAAGATGAAAAATTCATACTGAAATTATGTGTCCTACTATCACTGGGCAATTTAGTGAGTTAATCTTTTCTTTTGTTTGAGTGTCTTGAGAATTGTTTGATCATTGTGTATATATTACATGTTTGGACCACAAACGAAACAAAAATTTGGGAAATTTTTAACAAAATTTTAAAGCCGGACTTCCGGTTCCGGTATGATTTTTGCCCTTTGCCGGAACCGCAACAAGAACGCGTTTTTCGCCAGCACCGGAACCGGAGTTCCGGTTACTCCCTGCTGTCAACGTATATTTCGGCAGTTGAAGAAAAGCTGAAGATCAAGAAGAAGCAGTAATCGACCAGTCGTAATGGATGTCATCAGTAAATACCCCGCTGAGTTAGTCTCACGTCTGAAGCGAATCGAAACACATTCAACCGTCAGCTAGTTACAGACCACATTACACGACTTCATTGACGAGTCCGACTGTTTACAGGAAACGTTCAGCGACCCCGCTCAGGTCATCAAAGAAGTCTCACGTCTGAAGCGAATGGAACACATTCAACTATCAGTGAATTACAGACAACATTATACGACTTCATTGACGAGTAATACTGTTTGCAGGAAATATTCAAGGAACCAGCTGAGGTAATCAAAGAAGTCTCACGTCTGAAGCGAATCGAAACACATTCAACCGTCAGTGAGTTACACACAACATTACACGACTTCATTGACGAGTCCGTCTGTTTACAGTAAATATTCGGCGACCTTGAACCTTCTCCCACAAAGCTTCTGTTACTACACCTATGTTAATGAAGAACATTATGCTTATAGCGGCTCAGTTATTATCAATTAATCGGCCTCGGCTGCCGCCGATCATGCCCTCCCGCTCGTATTTCGAAACCATGGTGCTTTTGTGGAGATCACTATTCAATTCTAGCTGCGACAAACACAAAAAACAGGGTAACAACGTATAAGGCCATTGCAATCTATCAAGCGGTATCAACGCTGCCTCAGTTCGACCCATAGGGCCTTAGAATGTCACGCGAAAGTTCAAGGGACTAACTGTTTCTCCGCGACAGACTCGAATTGCATCCATCCCCACTATGTCCACAGAAGTTCGCATCTGACAAGGATACACCGACAATAATTATTATAGCAACCGAGCAAACATCACAGAACAGCAATGTGTCAGCGCCTACACTGTGCCTTGAAGATGGATGAGATTTTGTCAACTGCCGCCACAACCAAGGGCGGCTATTCCTAAATATATTGGGGGAGTGAGCATAATTTTTCTTTAATTCTTATCCCCGGATGTTGATTTCTGGGGGAGGTGGGAGCAACCATCTCATCACACCCGGAATCGCAGCCCATGGTCACAACCATCAAAAACCCCGATACCGGAATTTCTAAACGAATGGGTTTAATTTTAGACTTCGGCAGCCATCAGAATTATTTGACAACAAATCCTGTCAAGAATTGCCAACTGCGACCCATGAGGTATGAAGACATTATACTGGCCGTGGTCGGGACAGAGATAACACAGTCCATCACCTCGAACCAAGTCCAATTCCATGGAAAGGTAACAAAGGTAACCTTCCAACGAACCATCAGCACCTCCAGAACGACTTCTGTCATTGATTGGTAAAACGGTTACTTTCCCCTGATTCCACTATTCGACAGGAGTATGTCAATGTCATAAAGAAGCTACTGGAGCAAGGAATCATCGAATCTGTTCCAATCAATGAAATCCTTTCTAACAATACAATGCACTATCTGGCCCACTATCCAGTGGTTAAAAACGAATCGCGAGCGAGTCACGAGCGACTGGTTCGCTCGAGATTTCGCAACTATTTAAATAAAGAGTAAATTCTACTATTTTTAGAATAAATTTATTTTGAGCGAGTCACGAGCGAGCGGCAGTCATTTTTGGCGGGTAATGTATATACATATTATGATCATGCAATTATAACAATATTATCATTGGATGCGATTCAACTCCGAGCGACTAAATACGACACGTCGGTGCTAGCCATTATGTACTTTGTTCATGTTGTCTTGAATGTACTTTCGGTCATACGTTAAGGATTTAACTAAAGGTGACGGTATACTTAAAGGTGTACAAGAGGTCTACAATAAGATCACTGCTATACACAAACTATTGATCACCAAATTTCAAAAGTTCTACTGTGGATATAGACGAATAATTAACACGAATTTACAGGAATAATCCTTTTAACATGTCGCATTAACAAATCTACTACAGCAAATACATGACTATACAATGACAAACGCACGAACACACGAGGATAAAAGGATAAGTATACGAAGGTACATGTACAGATATTTGAATATATACACACATGATATACAAGCACAGACATATGTACAATTGCAGAATGATTAAACGACAGTAAGCACACGATTATCCATAACAAATAATGCTAAATTTATTCTTAAAAGTACTGGAGATATTCGACCAATTCATACTCGATCAGATATATACCTACACCTACTCCCTCATGATGAGATGACCTTAAATTTGGCTCAGCACCATCGATTTGGCACTAATCGCTTTAGCGGACTTGATCTTGTGGTTCAGTAATTTTGTCTATTCCACTGTGGTAAGGACTAATCTACCGCGTAACGATCCAGAATGGATCGTTAACACCTATTACACTGTAGTAAGGAGTAATACACCGTGTAGTGAGCCAGAATGGATCTGTTACATTTATTTCTGGGACACCCTATACGTATTATATAAGTAGAAGTAAATCGTTCAAAACTTAATAAATATAAAATATACTTTTGTGCAAATATCTAAGCGGAAATCTTGTTTAATGAAAATCGACTGAAATATTTTTGTTATCGACATTTACAATAATGGATTTCGATCAAATTTTGACACTTATTTTTGGTTGTGCCTGTAATGTGAGTTGAGTATCACACTCTTCTTTGAGGGTCCGTAATAAATACTTTAGAAAAGAATTGTTAAAACTTTTTGCCACCCATATATGGCTTACGAGCGGAACAAAATAAGGTAGGCACTATTACACAAAGATAATACCCTTTCGTATGCCACACAAGCATCTTATAATATTATGCTTGCTAAGAAAAATATACAATGACTGCGATACAATGTGATATGCCTATAATATAAGAAAATATATTACAGGAAGAAAATATTTTGCAGCACTGTACCTTAAAGGCGAGCAAAACTAAAGATGTTCGTATTATAATACAATGGAGCACGCATCCCCTGATTGGAAACAAAAAGGAGCGTGATACTTAGGGAGAGAAATAAAAGCCTATATTTTGCGATAAAAATACAAATAGTTGTTGCAAATATCTCGCGAGCCATGCCAAATTTTTTTACTTTTATTTCTGTCCATAAATGTATTAGCACATATTTGCGTGTACCCGCCCTAAAAACTTGTGTGTACCGTATCTGTTTCTATAATAGCATTAGCTGCATAAAATGTGTTAAGCATAAAGCGTCAACACGGTGTCCGATCCGATTTCTGCACAAATATATAACATCCGATGAGATCCTATGCCATACGACCAAATCTTATCAACAGTATACGTGCGTACGTATACGTTTCCCGCTACCGCATCTGATTAGGATCCGACAAAATTGTGCATGCTATGTACAAAATACACAAGCAAATCGAATCGGATCCTGATTTTTTCGGATAAAACACAATATGAAGGCAGCCTTAATCAACCAAGGGATCATCGGCTATACAACAAGTTAAATTAATACTAACGCAACGGGAAGGAACGGAGCGGACTCAATCAGTTCACATACGCACAATGCCTATCTAAATAGCTCAGTTTGGTGCAGGTTAAGTAAAGACGTATAGACTGATCGCACTGATGAATATTTGCTAGTATGCTAAGGCTAATAGACAAAGTAATCACTAGTAAGAACCTTTTAGCCTTTCTGCGTCCTCTTCAAATTCCAAGGAAGGCAACATTGTGTTACAGTGACAGTGTCATCTTCGACATATTTTCAGACCATTCGGAAATAGCTTTCATATAGAGGACGTTATGCGCAATTTTTCATAACATGATTTGAGGCATATTATTTGCAAATGGAGGCATATTATTTGTAAATTTCAGGCATATAAAGAATATAACTATTGCTAGCATCGGTTTTCAGCAAGCTTGAAACATTATGGACACAATGTAGGCTGCTTATACAATAACAGTAAAATATAAACTTTTAGTATGTAAGATCAGTCTGTTAGTTCCAACAGCGTAACGGTATGCACGCAGATAACAACAAAACTAAACCGATTAAAGAACCATCACTCAGCCCAAACAAGTCTTTTAAACTAAGTAAATTTTTCAAGGCTTCACATGTTTGTTGAAAATATTTACACTCACGCTGCATAGTTCGAAAGCGGTTGTATAACATTAAATTGGGATAGCTACAGATAAAAACGTCGCGTACTTGTATGTTTTTGATCTGACAATCTAGGATGTGCAGTGAATTTTTTAACGTACCAGTTCTGAAATCGTGCGCGCTTGCTCAGAAATCTTCATTTCCTGGCTGGCAACTGTTTTCATTGAGATATTCAGCTTTTCCGTAAGTTCCTCGATTTGGCCTTTTTGTTCGCTGCCTAAAAGAGTTACATAATACTAGTAGCAGCTAAGTAAAGTGAAATTTGACAAAACATAGCAAAAGTTCATCAACCTACAGCAAAAATTAAGACCCATCACTTGCCAAAAATAAAAGTATTTCAAAAGATTTCCGTATTCATAAGTGATACCAAAACTGTCGTAACCGAAAAACTCTGTGTTTTTCCGTATTTATTCATTTTTAAGTAAATAAAAAATTTTCCCAGAAACCAAAAACGTGCTGGTTTTGTTTTATTCAAATAAAATTGCTAAATTGATTAACAAATGACATGCCGTGCATCCATATGAACCCACACATTCCAGTCTTTTACACCAAAGTAGAAACACAATGCTTCGCTCATGAAACAAGCAATACAATTCGAAAATCTCTGGTAGAAATTTTGTCGAATTTTAAATTTCCAAAATGTAATCTCAAAATCTATATATTAAAATGGAAGGGTTTACTAACACTCAGTAATATTTCAAGCGAGTATAACTGTAACAGTCTTTGTGTTCGATATACCACCCTAAACCCTCTGGTACATCTGAAGCCTAATAATGCTCGTCTAATAGGAGCTAAGAAACACCACCATATCGTATACTGCTGATTTCGCAACCCCTCTTCTGTTTTCGGAAAGTTAGAAAATTTAGCTTTAAAGCTTGTATTTATAAAGACTGTGTTTAACTTACGAATTTCTATCTTTGCTGAAATAGAAGCATTTCTGTTGCCGATTTTCAGCTAAAATTCATCCCGACTTAATAAATTTTCAATGATTATCAAAAAATAGTCTTGTTTTTGCGATTTTCCTATCAGATTTTGTCGGTAGCGGTTCGGCCTGAATGTCCCACGGCTGGGGCAGCCGGGATCTCCGTTCAGCACCTAATTAGTTTTGACACAGTGGAGAAACCAGGTAATGTCTGTGACATTTAATTAAACTTTTCAAAGCATGTGTGGTCGGGTGTATTGCTCACACTAGTAGTCAAATCTTTTTAGCCATTGTAAAGCTACAAGTGCGAAATTTGGCGCTTGCACTTAAAGTCCTGGGGGATACAGATATTGAAGCAATACGACAATTTATTGTAAGTCACCTAAGCACTCATATACTTTGAAAATTCAAACTAAAACTAGTTCCACGACCAAACCGCGCGCAACAATGTTTTCATTTTGAGCTAGTTTTGGTATTGCCGCGTAACATTACTATTGTACGTAATGAGTGAAGTATTGCAAGCTGTATCCACTAAAATGGTTAAAAATAAATCTCGTTTTGATTTGCAATAGCAAATAGAATCTTTGAGTTTTACCGATTCAAAAACAAGTCGATGTAAATCGTCCTACTCAGGAAGAAGGATGTTTAAATGGACCATTTCCGTGTGAGTTTGGCATAAAATTAATTTGACGCAAAACTGTTTCAAATCAGGCTTACTATGAATGCAGAGGCATAAGATTACTAGTTAACATTTCAATCAATAAAATCAAGACTGTATTAGGGAAGAGTATGGCACTTTCCTGCACTCATATGTTAGCCCGTGTTTGATGACGCGAGCTTTTTCGGCCTGACCCCCCAGTTTCTAGGGTGGTGTCGGGTTATAAGCAGCTACTTTTGAACCGACCCCCCCAGAAATTAGAAGGGTCCGACCGACCCCAAAAAAAACTGGGGCGGTCCGACCTACCCCAAGAAACTTTGGGGTCAGGCCAAAAACGCCCGCGGGCTAATACGTGAGTGCAGGGAAGTGTCATACTCTTCCCTAATGCACTCTTGATAAAATTAATATGATAGTTGCACAAGTTGTATTATAGGGTTTTCGAATTTGTCTTATTATAAGGCATGGAGACAGTAGCGAGGGAGAAAGTACAACAACATGTTTACAGCAGCGGGCGAACATCGAGCAAGCAGCAACCGAGCAGGTATCATTTGTGGCTAATTGTATTTACTGGCTTTTCCAAGCGGGAGATCAAGTATCTCGACCTCCGCGTACCAGGTAAATTTTGGTCTAGCCTAGTGCATGAATACAGATACAACTTTCATCGCAAGTAAATAATTAACGGCTTTTCTACATTAGTTAAAAACCACCAAATTTTTCCCCGCGGAGCTAAAAATAGCTAAAATTTTCCATTTCAAGTTATTCCAACTGCAATTAGTCGTTAAATTACTCATACATATATCTAAGTTTTTTTTTGACATTTACAGTATATACATTTATACCAATCAGTTAAATTGGAGTACTCTCAGATGAAGCGAAGGAATCGTCCCAGGTAGTTTAGCCCCTCCTTTCTTGAGCTACGAACCGGGAGACCCATCATGTATAATTTTGGTAGTTTGGAGAAGCTAAAATCATGGACAAAGCTAAGTGCAGACACATACGTACGAAGATGCGGACTGACGAAATTGCGTCACGACGCACAGACGCAATTTCATGTGGACCCGGACGAAGACAATTTAGTCAGGATGCGGGACGCAATTTAGTTCAGACTAGGACGGACTCAATTTTGTCTTCGTCCAAATTTGCCCATGATGTTAGGTATGTGTTTCCAAAATTGCAGCTAAATAGGTCCACACTCTGCCAAGTCGACCTGGCTTAAAACAGTGTATCCAACCCTGATCAGCAATGAGAAGTTATAAGCGAATTGTATGATTTGAGTTAGTATAAGTATTCTTAATCTCATCACAACGAAAGCGTGGTAAAATCGATTTATGCGCTACCGAATTAGAGATATTTGCAATCAAATTCAGCAACTGGAAACAGTAAGTTATATGTGCACAGTCGAGGCCAGAGATAACTGCAATCGAAAACGATCGAAATCGATCGAAATCGCAATCGATCGAAAATTCGTTTAATCGCAATCGATCGAAATTTCGTTTAATCGAAAAAATGGGAATTTTAAAATTTTGAAATTTATCTAATTGCGCGAAAATCGAAACGATCGAAATCGAAATCGATCGAAATTTCGTTTAATCGAAATCGATCGAAATTTGGTTTAATCGAAATCGATCGAAATTTCGATCGATTATTTTGCACTTATTTCTGGCCGTGACTGTATAATTACTAAAATCAAAATTTTGACTAGCGAAGAAGGGTGAAGTCGAGGTCACCTAAAACAGAGTTTGTACCATCACCGACAGTACTCGGATAATGTGGGCAAGAGCTATGCATTGCAACAACACTGGATTACTCTTTCCAGTTTAGTCTGCAGAACTACAGAATTCCAAAATTCCATATGGATATCTCTCGATTTATTCATATGTCAAACGTAAATATTCAAACACGCTTAATCAATAAACTTTAAACAATTTTATAATGTAATTGCCGTATATCTGTCTGTGTGTGTCCTAAGTTTTGGATTTGTCACATATTTTTGATCATAACATTTGAAACTATTTATGGATTTTTATGCGGTATTTTTGTTGGGTAGGAAATCGATATGGGAATACAGGGACAATATTTTTGGGCACCCCTTATGTTTTTTTTCACAACCCACCTCCCTTGAAAAAAAATAGTGTCAATTTATACGTTTTAATGGTGTAACTTTACAGCTGCGTCATGGATTTTGACAAACTTTTTTTGATCATTTCTTTAAGACATGCCGAAAGTATCGATGAACTCTTGCAAAGGGAATGTACCCCCTAGTTGGGGGACCCACCTTTAAACTATCTTATAATGTAATTGCCGTATGTCTGTCTGTGTGTGTCCCAAGTTTAGGTTTGTCACATATTTATGACCATGAGTTTTGAAACCGTTTATGGATTTTTATGAGGTTATTGTTGGATAGGACATCGAATATAGGAATGCACTGACACTATTTTTGGGCATCCGCCACGCTTTTTTCACAACCCTCCCCTTTGAATTAAAAATAGTGTCATTTTATAGGTTTTCATGCTGTAACTTTTCAACTGCTTCATAGATTTTGACAAACTTTTTTTTCATTTCTTTTAGATGTGCCGAAAGAAGCAACCTGCTAAGAAAGGATTCCCCCAACTCGCGAAAACTGAAAAACCGTAAAATTTGTAATATTTCGAGAACGATTTGATGGATTTCGACAAAATACTTTGGTTTTGTTTCCTTTAGTTTGAGGGACATTATGAATTTTTATGCAGTTTTTTTGTTAGGTAGGAAATCGATATGAGAATGCAGGGACAATATTTTTGGGCATCCCCTGCGCTTTTTTCATAACCACCCCCTCTTTGAATTAAAAAATAGTGTCATTTTGGAGGTTTTCATGTTGTAACCTTTAAACTGCTTCATGGATTTTGACAAACTTTTATGTTTCATTTCTTTAAAACAAAGATACGTGCCGAATGAATCGGCGAACTTTTTCAAAGGAGATGTACCTCCTAATTAAGGGACCCCCCTTAAACTAGCTTAATGTCCCAAGTTTGGGAAAAGAAATTTGTCATATTTCGGAGACGACATCTTTAATATTGATAGATTTTTTTGTTTCCATCAGCCTGGGCAAATGTTGACACAAAAATAACATTTCAGCGCGGTTAACCCCCGCTAAGAAGGGATTCCCCAAGTCTTGCCAAATAAAAAATGTTTTGCACGCTGTTGTCCAACAATAATTACATTCAACAAATACAAATGTAACAACTAACAAAACGAAAATAATACCAAACGAGGGATGAAAAACATAGTAAGTTTGTATTTTTTACAAATGTCATAGCTTAAAAAGTACTGTTTTCCAGAAAAACGGGGGCCGCAGGCCCACTCTCCCCCGGCGAGGCCGGCGGCCCGCGGCGCAACGCTGGTTAGTATAAAAAACGACGGACAATTGTAATTAACGGCAGCATAGAAGAAAAAAAACCCCAACGAAAAAGGGCCCAATTTAAAAAAGCACAAAATTTGCACAACTGAAATTTCGAAAAAATAACTACGAGGACAACACAAGGTTACTAACTATAAGGTTATGAGACACAGATTGAAACACAGAAAAATTTCCGGCTTCCTTAGAGAATATTCCAATATTTGTTTTATAGCTAAAAGCTATCCGAAATATTAATAAAAAAATACCACGAAGTTAATGATATTGTCTTTTCCTCGTTGAATTACATATATTTGTCGTTTTGTGACAGTAAGAGGCCTTTATGGTACCCCTTCAATTAGGACGACCCCTACACAAGCTGGAAGAATCAACGCCAAACGTTTTCAGCTCCTCCCGTTGCGAACTGAGGCACCTCCAGTTCATCACGCAGCTATAATTTTGGCAGTGTGGGGAAGTTAGTATTGCACATATATTCTTCGCACACATACTCTTGAAATACAATATTACGTAAATTCCTAGCCAGTTATATTTCTAAAGCTGGTTGTAATATTACACTTTCTCAGTTTCCAATCACTGGCGAGGTTGCAATAAGTTTATTGTAATGATATTGTCAATATTAATAATCCAAATGGAGAAAATACATAGGCCTTGTCACAGCTAGAATAAGGTAGGGTGAGCTTAATAAATAGTGATTAGCTTGGCTCGATCAAAAATATTTTACGATATCCTCTCATATTTTACTATAGATAATTTGCCTGGGACCCAAACAAAGATTTCTCTGCAATATTCAATATAAGCACAAACACTGTATTGCTAACGTACTTCACAGTTCTCCGACGTTACAATAGTAAGCAGTGCTTTGACAATTTGTAGCTGAACAGTTTCATCAGTATTCGGCCCGTCGAAACGACCGCAAATTGCATCGACAATCCGATCAATGAGAAGACGGTCCGGATTAACGGTATCGGGCGCTCTGCCTAAAAATAATAATAAACGAAACCACATTTGCATCTTGTACTTGGCATAAGCTTAAGAGGGTATATATCCAAACTGGACAGCGCGAAAGGGCCCAGGTATTTTTTGGGGCTCCCTGGCAAAAAACAGGTATATGCCTTCTTTGGCAAATTTTTTTGGTTCCCCCCTTGGTACAAATACCCCAGTTGACATATTTTTTCACAATGAACTCTTTAAATTTCTTTCATTTCAGTAAAAAATGGATGAAAAGTTGGTTTTAAACTCGAGACATTTCTGTACCCTTTCTTTTTATTAACAATTTTGGCGCTTCTCGTTAAAAACATTAAAATTTGCAAATTTTTAGATTTCGAAGCCGGGAGCGCTCCAGGGTGAAGCCAGGGGTCCAGTTCATGATCCTCGGCACAATCCCATGCCATTTCCCCAACCAAGCCCCTCCGCTTCATGTCCGCTGACAAAATTACCACCGAAACGAACATTATAAAATAGCCCAGTTATTTTACAAATTCAGGAAATTGGAAAACATTACTAAAAGCTTATCTAACAAACTAAAATGTTCATAAACTAACCAGTCAGATGCCCATAGGCGATTAATTTTTGCAGACAGTCCAGTGCGATGACTGCAATTTTAGGCGATTTTGATTGGCATGCCAGTTCGAACGGAAGAAAATAGTTGTCCGCGACCACCGAGTCTGGCTTAGAACCAGGGACCACATGCTGCCCTGCGGTTAACGAAGCCTGTTGGTCGACATTTGGGTCTGCAGTCAAAGATGAGGCTTCGTCGTTCTTGGTTGCTTCTGAAATTGTAAATAATATAAGAACCCAACTGAATTGAAAACAAGGAAGTTGAGTTAATGTAAAATATTTAGTTAAGGGATGACAACTACGTAGAATTTTATCAAAGTCGTTAATTTTTCGACATGTATATATAGATGCAGCAAACCTTCATTACCAGTATCATCAAAAAAAATGAAATAATTAGTTACCCAAATATGCACGTTGCTAAACCTCGCCCAAGCAATCTGCCCAACACAGTTCTATAAATGTACGATAGTAAATGTATGTTAAGTGAAGACGGAGCAAATGGCGTCAGCTTGTGTTAGTTATCATGGTGTAATTCGGTGGGAATCGAGGCATCTCGCAGTATCATTTTTCCATAATCACTAATGTGCTACAGACCGAACATAACTAAAAATTATCGAAGTGATATCAGCAAAAGATACAGTATAAACTCTACAACGTAAAAATACACGTGAAACCCTAGTCATTCCTTCCGAGCGTATCATGAAAATTTAATTTTGCCCTCCAATAATCGTATAAAGCTTGTGTGTCTAAGCCCACCCCGGATTCACAATGAAACTTTAAAGTTTGCACTACGCTATGTTACTCATGTCAAGCTCACCCACTCTCATATGTCAATAGAGGGATATATGACATGATTTTGATAGTTGTAATTTATATATTTCGAATAATTCCTTTACTTTTTTTGATCGGAGGAGCATATAAAAGAGCATTTCGCTATAATTTAAACGGGATGAGTGAACCCAGGGGAGTTTCCACTGAGGGCGCTAGAATTAAATCGTGAAAATTTCTTTTGTCTGTCGCTGTCCATCATAATTCATTTCAGGATACATGGAATTCGACAAATTTTTTGTTACATAGCAAAGTTATGACGATGTGAACTTTAGTTTAACCGAACAGTTCCCACCCCATCTTCCAGGTTAAAATTGCAAGAAACATGTGGGATCACTCGCAGGGCCGCAGTGGGCCCAAATATGACTCGTAGACTAATTCCCAAGAATATTTTTCAAATTTCGCCATGTTGATGCGTGTTTTTAAATTACAATGAGCGTCTTTTCGGTTATCTAGCGCACTGAATACAATAGTTTTACTATCTAGAGTCCAGCTTAACTATACTATATTTTTTCTTGGTGTTTCAAGGGATTTATGCTCGACGAACCGCATTTCCAAAATGTAGTATGTTTTCATTTGTTTGGTTATGAATGGCCTGCAGGGCATCAAAAATGGTCTGTATATATGTTTTTCTGAACGCTGAATGCACTTATTTGTTATCTAGAGTCCCGCGTCATTATTCCATACCTTTTCACGAGTTTTCATCGGGTTTAGGGTCAATGAACCCGATTTCCAGAATATAGCTGGTCTTCAGCAGTTTGCTACATGGCATGAAAAATGGTCCACATAAAAGTTTTTGATAATACGGTATGATGAATACAGTGGTTTGGTTATGTGGAGACCGCAAAAATATTTCATGCAGTTTCATAGGTTTTTAATGGGTTTAGGGTTAATGAACCTGATTTTCAGAATATAACTTGTCTTCGTTAGTTTGGCTATGCATTGCGTACAGGGCACCAAGAATGTTTTAAATATATGTATAGGATTTTGGTACGCGGTATACCATGATTTGGTTTTCTAGAGGCCATCACATTTCGACGAGCTTTTAGGATTTTATTGGGTTCAGGATTTCCTGAGGTTTTAGGTTGGCATATGCATCCAACACAGTCTTATACAGGTGATTACACATATAACATAAAAATGAAACCACGCACGCTCCGTTTCACGCTCTGCTGCGAGATACTAATTAACACTGGAAACGGTAATATGGTTGCATTCGCTGGTGTGTTATTGTCTTCATGCGTCTATAAATATTGCTAAAAACGGGGAGTAGCTAGAATTACTGAACGCACCATATATGGCCATGTTCGCTCGCTGACAGCCCGATATCAAGAGCAATGCTGTCGTTTACACACTTAACACTGACACAATCATGTTGATACTTTATAATCTACTAATAATCCCAGATTAACTTCCTTTATAAATCTGCCTGCAAACCATTTTTTCTTACAATAGAAAAGCATTTTTAAAAGATATTAAAGTATATACCGGTTAATTTTTCAAGCGCAACTTCGCAACTCTTTCTCAGTTGACTGTGATGCGCTTTTTTGATATCTTTTTCCGACAGAATTTTTTCAATGGCTTTACGTAGAAACATGTTTTTTGTTCTAAAATAGTTAGAATGTACATATAATATATGGCTCAATAAATCTACGTTATGTGAGTATTTGGGAACACAAGACACTTGCAAGCAATTTCAATCAGTAAAACATATATACAACAAAAAAGTTAGACTATACGTAGGTATTATGTCTATAAGGATTGGTATCGACTACAGATCAATTCCTAGGGTTTGATATGGGCAGAAAATTAAATATACGGTACAAAAAACACAACAAGCATTTTTCTGCGCATAGATATATATTTTGACAGCTTTGAGCTCACGGGAAAGATCCGGCCAGTGTTCTCCAAGACGAGTCCCTTTACAGATGACGCATATTTGCATTCTTGAAATGAGAATTTAAATCGATTTAGCATCTGTTATTGAGAGCCGAGTATGTCTTAGGATCCTGGAGCCAAGGATCTTTCTGTGACAGCCGAGCCGAGTGTATCTTTAAAAGCTGCAGTAGGATCTTAAAAATGTCTTTCCAAAACAAAAACATAATTATAACACCTTCTAACAACAAAAAGTGCATCGGCTCTGATTTTACAAGCTCTAGCAGAAACTATATGTAGTTCCTCTCATGTTTCCTAGAATACATTATGCTTTCTATCTATTATTACTAAAACGCTAACTACTATTATTAGAGCCTAAGAGCCATGCATTGCTTTTCATCGGAAGAGCCGATCCCGACATATATAGTTCATGAAGAGCTGAGCAGAGTCACAGCCTAAGATCTGTCTACGACATCCGAGACGAAAATGCTCCAGGAAGAGCCGAGCTAGAGCCTTAAAAACCCGGCTCTTTTTCGCCTCTAGGATCGATATGTACCATAACAACTTAAAGCGGACCAATAATAATAATATCAAGACCACGCAAAATCCGTTTCCTTACATATAAAATATAAATTAACAAAATTCTACGAACAAGTAATTTTCATGCCAAAATTATAGCCTTCACAAAAAGCGAAGGCGTGTACCACAATCGCTCGTAACAGTAAGATTTTGTCTTGATCAATACTTTCTTCTGATATGTGTATAACACTGAAGACAGCATTTCAGTAACATATCTTAGACGGATCCATAAGAGGAGGTGTGCGCCAACCTTATTGGCGACTTCAGATTGATATAACGGTTGCGCACCCCCCTTATTTTGGCGACCTTGACGTTATAGTAAGGTTGACCTTATAATCTCTTACATTTTCCAAAACAACGTTTAAATACAGGCCGGTTACAAGAATATTTTGGATTTTTTGCAAATTGCTACGATTGTACCTTTCTCCCTTCTCAAAAGCGTAATCTTTGCCTGATATGCTAGATTTGCCCGCAAGTATTATCAATTTAACAGACTGAACAGATTGTCGCTATGCTAAAAGCAAAATGCAAGTTAAGTGTTAATGATGATGTAAAAGATGGTACATAACACTACGATATAACGAGTATAATTATATTCATCGTTGGAATGTTTACAAAAAGATATATATTATATTGTAATAATGCGACAACGATTAGCCAAACGACCACTGTAAAATACGCCAAAAAATAACACATCAATAAATGGTTGCAGCATACCGCCCCAGGAAATTATGCAGCCACCAGCTGAAACCAATAAAAACTCGTCGCTACAAATTCAGATTTTTCAGCTCTAAATTTGCGTTGAACAGATCTTATGTTTTTGTTTTTTTTTCAAAATCTGAGTATTTGTAAACACCATTCTGAGTTTTGTCACTATACTTGGAAGAAATTTTCAACCAGAAAGCTCCAAAAAAATTAGAAGAGTCACTACTAGAAACGAAGAAATTTTTGTTCGAAATAACAGACAGTGCAATGGTAAAGTAGCATTGTAACCTAACTCTACGTCGCAAATAGTAAGGAAAAGGTACCGCTGGCAGAACTAGAAAATAACTTCAATGTTCGCTAGTACAGCAGTTTTGAAGCGAACTGGTTTTAAACAAGCGATGTGTACGTCGAAAAAGACACTCCCAAGACGGCCCATTTATGCATTGTTTGTGCCCCGGAAATATTTTAAATAATACAATACGCTCAAATTTATCAAAGACATGATTAGACTGTCTAAATGTATTAATCTAATCTAACCAAACAAAATTTCGCTACCGTCAATAAACGACACCAAAAATATAAATTACATACCATTACGATGATTGCCAATCATTAAATAGCGGCTTGTTGCAAAACAGGCGCGTACAGTGAAACGCATTAAATTTACTCTATCATCCATAATTATGCTCGCGCAGCGAAACGGAGTGCTCTGCACTTTTAATCTGCATTTCCTTCTATATCTACTGGCTAGTCGAAAGTGGGGCCCCCGGCATTTTCAGCTGCCCCCGGCAAAACAGATGTACCTTCCGGCAAAAATTCGGGTACCCCCGGCTCAAAGACCCCTGCTGAGAAAAATAAACGTCTAAACGCTGCAAAATCGGGCAAAAAATTGGCCCCCCAGCAGGTGAGCCGGGGGTGGCCCCGGATCAGGCCCCCGGCTATAATTTCCGAAGTTTGGACTAGCGAGATCTATGCTCCAAAATTTAGCTTTCTGAACACCCTTAATATCTCGGAATAACAATAACACACAGCCAAAAGCAAAACTGAGAGACCAAATGATCTAAATAAAAAACCTCCGAGTTCTTTACAGTTTTATGAGAATTTAGATAGAAAATCATTAGAGCAGTGCAAACACCGAGCAACCTGCACCATTATTACAATCGATTACGCGCTGAAAAAATATATCATGAAAAAAATTTTTTCGCTTAATTTTGCGTAATTTGAGGAAGGTAAGCTGCTTTATTTGTATTAACCGACAAATTTTCGGCCCAATGCTTCACATTTAAACAAAAGTATAATGCTAAATTTGACAAGTAGAAAAAATAGAATATCATAATGACACATAGATAAATTAAAATAATGTTTGTAGGACAGACAACACATGCAGTTTTAGTAAACAAACCAAAAACAATAAAAGTTCATCTAAATAACGGAGATTGAAATTAGCTGGAGTGGAAACTACGGATGTTAGACAAGATCAGAACCGCAAATTGTAAACGGAACGGGAGACAGATGTTTGGTTTAATTAATCTGTACTTAGTATACAAGCCGCAGGGCAAGAGGAAACATATCTAGTGCGAATAACCTTCGCTCAGTTGCTAGCTCGGAGTTGCAAACTGGGTTCACGAGCCATTAACAGAAAAAATAAAATGTACTAGACAAAGCGGATTATACGGCGTAGGGGTGAAGCGAGTTTTGGTATAATGCAGTTTCCCTTGATTCATAACAAGTATCCCTTGCAAAAAGCTAAGTTCCGCCTATGAAATCTTTTTGTCAGCTCTCGAAAACACTACCATTTTTGATAGAAAAATAGGAAATCGTTTTCAAAGAGTCTGCACCGAACCCTAAGTTCCGCCTATGAAATCTTTTTGCCAGCTCTCGAAAACACTACCATTTTTGATAGAAAAATAGGAAATCGTTTTCAAAGAGTCTACACCGAACCCTGAGTTCCGCTGTGAAATCATTTTGCCAGCTCTCGAAAACACTACCATTTTTGATAGAAAAATAGGAAATCGTTTTTAAAGAGTCTACACCGAGCCCTAAGTTCCGCTGTGAAATCTTTTTGTCAGCTCTCGAAAACACTACCATTTTTGATAGAAAAATAGGAAATCGTTTTCAAAGAGTCTACACCGAACCTTAAAATTTAGAAAAGAAGGAAAAATGATTTTAACTTCAATGAAACTGGGCTTGGAAGAGCTTCTGGGGCACAAGAGCCGTACATTAAAATTATTTCAATGACTTTCAAATCAAGCCAACGGTGCTTCAGTTTCAAACCCTTAACAAATTCTGGAACCCCTCTAACTAAGCTTTCATCGATTTATTTCCCCCATGGCAGAATTTTCACCGAATGGGTATCCCGAAGTATAAGATGAGACCCACGATTACTGAGAAAGCAAAACAAAACGTTATGTTCGTTGAGACAGCGATAGTAAAAAATTAAATTTTCCGGAAGCGTGCACAATGGTACAAACCTCAATATTCAAAAGCATTCGTACTTACTTTCACACATTTCAAACTCAAACTTTAAGTCCATCGTTATTGATTAGATAGATAGATAGGTACAGAAATGGTTTAGTATAAAGGCGCGGAAACAAACCCTGGCTAGTCCGGCGTTTTCAGCTGCCCTGTGCAAAAAGGAGGCACCTCTGCGGCAAAAGTTCGGGTACCCTCAGGCTCAAAGCTTCTTGTTGAGAAATATAAACGTCTAAACGCGACAAAATCCGGCAAAAAATTGGCCACCCTTCCACTTTTATAATATTTCCCAATTTTCACTAAAATTTTCCTCGCGCCATTGCGGTGCGCAGGACACAGGGAATAGGGGCTCGGTGTAGACTCTTTAAAAACGATTTCCTATTTTTCTATCAAAAATGGTAGTGTTTTCGAGAGCTGGCAAAATGATTTCACAGCGGAACTCAGGGTTCGGTGTAGACTCTTTGAAAACGATTTCCTATTTTTCTATCAAAAATGGTAGTGTTTTCGAGAGCTGGCAAAAAGATTTCATAGGCGGAACTGAGGGTTCGGTGCAGACTCTTTGAAAACGATTTCCTATTTTTCTATCAAAAATGGTAGTGTTTTCGAGAGCTGACAAAAAGATTTCATAGGCGGAACTTAGCTTTTTGCAAGGGATACTTGTTATGAATCAAGGGAAACTGCATTATACCAAAACGCGCTTCACCCCTACGCCGTATAATCCGCTTTGTATTGTTCGTGCATTTTTATTTTTCTGTTAATGGCTAGTGAACCCAGTTTGCAACTCCGAGCTAGCAACTGAGCGAAGGTTATTCGCACTAGATATGTTTCCTCTTGCCCTGCGGCTTGTAACGTCTCTTGGGTTTGGAG
>JASANE010018831.1:0-12824 GCA_030248225.1 Trileptium ribeirensis
ATTCTGAAACAAATACTGAAGTAGCATTTACGAAAATTAACTTCGTGTTGCGGTAGGAGAAGTTTCTTGGCAGTCAGCCGTCGATTGGCCGTCATCGGTCGTTGTTTGTCAACACTCAATTCTGAAAACAAATACTAAGTAACATTTACGAAAATTAACTTCGTGTTGCGGTAGGAGAAGTTCTTGGCAGTCAGCCGTCGATCTGCCGTCATTCGGTCGTTTTGTTTGTCGAGACTCAATTGCTTAAGCAAATACTGAAAGTAATATTTACGAAAATTAACTTCGTGTTGCGGTAGGAGAAGTTCTTGGCAGTCAGCCGTCAATCGGCCGTCATTCGGTCGTTGTTTGTCGAGACTCAATTGTGAAGCAAATACTTGAAGTAATATTTACGAAAATTAACTTCGTGTTGCGGTAGGAGAAGTTCTCTTGGCAGTCAGCCGTCGATCGGCCGTCATTCGGTCGTTGTTTGTCGAGACTCAATTGTGAAACAAATACTGAGAAGTATTTACGAAAATTAACTTCGTGTTGCGGTAGGAGAAGTTTCTTGGCAGTCAGCCGTCGATTTGCCGTCATTCGGTCGTTGTTTGTCGACACTCAATTCTGAAACAAATACTGAAGTAGCATTTACGAAAATTAACTTCGTGTTGCGGTAGGAGAAGTTTCTTGGCAGTCAGCCGTCGATCGGCCGTCATTCGGTCGTTGTTTGTCGACACTCAATTCTGAAACAAATACTGAAGTAGCATTTACGAAAATTAACTTCGTGTTGCGGTAGGAGAAGTTTCTTGGCAGTCAGCCGTCGATCGGCCGTCATTCGGTCGTTGTTTGTCGACACTCAATTCTGAAACAAATACTGAAGTACTATTTACGAAAATTAACTTCGTGTTGCGGTAGGAGAAGTTTCTTGGCAGTCAGCCGTCGATCGGCCGTCATTCGGTCGTTGTTTGTCGAGACTCGATTTTGGAACAAATACTGAAGTAGCATTTACGAAAATTAACTTCGTGTTGCGGTAGGAGAAGTTTCTTGGCAGTCAGCCGTCGATCGGCCGTCATTCGGTCGTTGTTTGTCGACACTCAATTCTGAAACAAATACTGAAGTAGCATTTACGAAAATTAACTTCGTGTTGCGGTAGGAGAAGTTTCTTGGCAGTCAGCCGTCGATCGGCCGTCATTCGGTCGTTGTTTGTCGACACTCAATTCTGAAACAAATACTGAAGTAATATTTACGAAAATTAACTTCGTGTTGCGGTAGGAGAAGTTTCTTGGCAGTCAGCCGTCGATCGGCCGTCATTCGGTCGTTGTTTGTCGACACTCAATTCTGAAACAAATACTGAAGTAGCATTTACGAAAATTAACTTCGTGTTGCGGTAGGAGAAGTTTCTTGGCAGTCAGCCGTCGATCGGCCGTCATTCGGTCGTTGTTTGTCGACACTCAATTCTGAAACAAATACTGAAGTAGCATTTACGAAAATTAACTTCGTGTTGCGGTAGGAGAAGTTTCTTGGCAGTCAGCCGTCGATCGGCCGTCATTCGGTCGTTGTTTGTCGAGACTCAATTGTGAAGCAAATACTGAAGTAATATTTACGAAAATTAACTTCGTGTTGCGGTAGGAGAAGTTTCTTGGCAGTCAGCCGTCAATCGGCCGTCATTCGGTCGTTGTTTGTCGAGACTCAATTGTGAAGCAAATACTGAAGTAATATTTACGAAAATTAACTTCGTGTTGCGGTAGGAGAAGTTTCTTGGCAGTCAGCCGTCGATCGGCCGTCATTCGGTCGTTGTTTGTCGACACTCAATTCTGAAACAAATACTGAAGTAGCATTTACGAAAATTAACTTCGTGTTGCGGTAGGAGAAGTTTCTTGGCAGTCAGCCGTCGATCGGCCGTCATTCGGTCGTTGTTTGTCGACACTCAATTCTGAAACAAATACTGAAGTAGCATTTACGAAAATTAACTTCGTGTTGCGGTAGGAGAAGTTTCTTGGCAGTCAGCCGTCGATCGGCCGTCATTCGGTCGTTGTTTGTCGAGACTCGATTTTGGAACAAATACTGAAGTAGCATTTACGAAAATTAACTTCGTGTTGCGGTAGGAGAAGTTTCTTGGCAGTCAGCCGTCGATCGGCCGTCATTCGGTCGTTGTTTGTCGACACTCAATTCTGAAACAAATACTGAAGTAGCATTTACGAAAATTAACTTCGTGTTGCGGTAGGAGAAGTTTCTTGGCAGTCAGCCGTCGATCGGCCGTCATTCGGTCGTTGTTTGTCGACACTCAATTCTGAAACAAATACTGAAGTAGCATTTACGAAAATTAACTTCGTGTTGCGGTAGGAGAAGTTTCTTGGCAGTCAGCCGTCGATCGGCCGTCATTCGGTCGTTGTTTGTCGACACTCAATTCTGAAACAAATACTGAAGTAGCATTTACGAAAATTAACTTCGTGTTGCGGTAGGAGAAGTTTCTTGGCAGTCAGCCGTCAATCGGCCGTCATTCGGTCGTTGTTTGTCGAGACTCAATTCTGAAACAAATACTGAAGTAGCATTTACGAAAATTAACTTCGTGTTGCGGTAGGAGAAGTTTCTTGGCAGTCAGCCGTCAATCGGCCGTCATTCGGTCGTTGTTTGTCGAGACTCGATTTTGGAACAAATACTGAAGTAGCATTTACGAAAATTAAATTGATGTTCTGGTAAGAGAAGCTTCTTGGCAGCCAGCCATCGATTGGTCGACGTTCGGTGTTTTGGTTGTCGAGATCGCGTCGAGCGGCTGTCGGTCAGCCCAAAATTTCACTACACAATTATTCACTTTCCACGATTATATATATACAGTTTACTAAAGAACTTAGTGTTATCAAGGTACTACTGATTACAATCTAAATTTCGAAAGAATATAGTAAGCTATTTTATCTTCTGTAACACCCCAGAAATTTATAACTATCTATTGGCTTTATATTCACCCGGGTATAACAAAGTTTTTCTGTTCCCATCAATAATTTTAGCTGGTACCAATCTATAGGTTTGTCACCTGGTTTTTTAAATATTTAATATTTAGAGTTCCAAATATTTTCAAACAGTTCCAACTAACGTGGCTGACATTAAGAAATGTATGCAAGAAGCTTCTTATTATAGGTCTAGGCTGCTTTCCACGCTTCAAATGAGGCACAACGTTTCTTCTGCATTCCCTGTCATATACTGTCTGTCACCCATGAACAGCAAAGCAATTATTTCATGTCGACAATACAAATGATTTACCATTCCATCTGATAATTGCAACCGTATCTGCGGGTACACTCCAAGAAGTCTGAATCAGGATTCGGCTCAATCTGAGCATCGACTCTCGCACGGCACAGAACAATTTATCTTAAGTCCTATTTTGACACAGTCTGGACTAATAATTTTCTCACCTATCATACAGGCGATTCATGGTTTCGTCCAGCATCGTTAGTGAGGCGCAGCTAAGACTCGATGGAGCTTGCTTTCAAACCAAACCCTAACCCTACTTAATCCAAGTAGTAATCGATATCAGTACTCTCAAAGGTACCCTTGCATCCATCCACACATTTTCGCCTTTCGAGCTCATGAATACTCTCCTAAGTGATTCAGCCCAAACTTTGGCTTAATGCGCAAGCGTCGAAAAAGAAACGAAAATGCTATTTCAAATCAGTCATTTGATTAAGATTGATCATGTCTGTCTAAAATAAAACACGCAGACACCACACGTATCAGTTCGAAACCTCAACCAAGAAAAAAATACTTTTTTATACCTTATTCAAACGTAAAATTTTTAATACAATTATATATTCCTCATAGAAACTACTTTAAAAATTAGCTCATTATATTAACTTATATTGCTGCCGCGTATGAAAAGTAAAACTAAAAATCTTTCATTTCAAGTCTCAGTCTTTGAATCGATTTGCTTAAAAATTGATTTGTCTAAAGGCTGACCACACTTTTTGATTACTAAAAACCCGAGAAAAAGTCCTATATTTTTATAGTCAATTTAAGATTTGGACAAATTTAAATTTAATAAAATGCATGTTTAAACCGCTTTTTCTAAGAACACTAGCGCCATATTCTTTATCGGGACAAAAGGGACTATCTAAACATATATAATTCTCTCTATTTCTGAGGTTAAACGACATAGAGTAGGACAATCGTATTGTATAGAAGCGTTCGTTGCTTATAAGCTGCACAAGTAAAGGAATTCGTGTTTGAAAAAGCAATTAACTTGCTAAATTGTAGTAACGCATGCAACATTTGCATGACAAAATACAATATTTTAAATGCCCGATAAAACTTAAGATGACCCCGCTAACCATCCTATTAGGCGATGCCGAATGTGGGATTCACATCTATTCTTACGGAACAAATGGGAAATTCAATTCCGTTCATTGTTAGATGACACCTGGAGGTTTGCAATCAGGCAATGACAGTTCTTAAAATAGGATTCGACACTGTTCCCGAATAAATTTAATGTAATTGTGGCATCATAAACGAAATTGTCCGTTTATTTTTCAATTAGTGCTCTCAAATATCACCGTTGTAAATTCAAACCCGACTAAATTTTGTTCGCGCACATTTAGAATTTTAAATTTGAACATTACATTTGTTCGCGTACAAAATCTTGCTTTTAAACCGACTAGAGAATGTTCGGTAACTCATTTCGTTTACAAAAAACAAAATAGAATGGTCGGCGGGGTCATCTTAAGTTTAGATGCGCAAAAGTTTAGTTTAGTAATTTTCAGTAACGATTTCACGCAATATTCCAAAACATGTTTTAAATATCTTATTCTTTAACAATATATTTTATTTTTTTAAAATTTTACTATAAAAATAATATACATATTTTTGAAAATTTTAATAACTTATTCTTTAAAAATAATTTTATTTTTTAATAAAAATATTTTTAAAATCATCTTTAAAGTTATTTTGCTTTTTTTGAAAAATTTATTTTAAAAGTCGTAATCTTTAAAAAATATTTGTTATTTTTGGAGAAATCTATTTAAAAATCTCAATCTATTTATAAATATTTTTTTAAGAAAACTTTATTTAAAAAATCTTAATATTTAAAAAATTATTTTATAAATTAAAAAAATCATGTTATTAGAATTAATGATGAGTCCTACTAAGTTCAACGAAATATCGACAATTTTATAAAATTTTAAGTTTAAATTAAATTTAGTCGTATTTGGTATTACTCGTCTCGGTAATACTCACCTAAAAATTGAAAAATTAAAATGATTTAAAGTAATAAAAATGCAGAACCTACAAAGCAAATATATAAAATATTTTAAGATTAGCGCAAAACAGAAAGGCCAATAAAGTGAGGGCCTAAATAACAACTACAAATAAGCGTTGGCCTAATGCGGCGTTCACTTTATAATGTCCCCGCTGTTTGGAACTTTTGTCTCCCTGTAGTCGCGATCATGCGGTATACAGAGTCAGTGTGACACCTAATATTGTAAGTCAATAGCCGAGGCTGTACGACACACCCCTAGCTAAATTATTTTCTACGGTGTCGCAGGCATCCTTAGCTATAAATTTGAGGTGAATTAAATGTAATGGACACTTTCAGTAGCTAATGCGGTTTATTAGTAAACTGTGTTGTGTAGCTTTTTAACTATCGATATTTGTATCTAGGCCATATGAACTTTGATGAAATGATGCAGCACACTGGCAATAAAACTGCAAGACGACATGGTGTGCTTGACACAATCGAGAAGCGGTAATACCTCTAGCTAGTTAGTTACCTTTGAAAAAAAATTTATAAAAAATGTTATGTGCACTCTGTTGTAGACAGTGTGTGGTGTACACATGTTCCAAACGTTGGGGACATTATAACGTGAACACCGCATAAATTAGCCTTATAAGCCTTGTAAGCCTAGCCTAGCTTATAGCCTTAGAAGCCTACCCTAGCATAGCCTAACCTTATAAGCCTTATGCCATCGATTAGCCTTCGCATGGAACTATTGCTGCGGCAAGAACTAGTACCCGCAACTAAAGTTGTTTCTTTTTGACGATATAAACGTCACGCTGAGCAGTGTAGTTAGGCACCTTAATATGGAGATAACGAATGGACCAGATTATCATGGCAAAAACACTGTGAACCTAGGGAATGTTGAAATAGAACGGCATTTAAAGCATAGTTTCAAAGCTGCTATGCAAATGGGGATACACATCAAATTGGTCGTAATTTAGCAGCAAGTAAAGAATAATTGCAATCCTAATATTCAATTTTCGATATCAGGAAAAACGGTTTCTTCTATGTTTGTGGCACCTAGTGAATCAAAATTGTTGCTCACATGGGTTCATAGCATATACCTCTACAAAGCTGGATTATTTTGACGGAGTTCATTTAATAACAAAATTATTAGTAAAATGAATGTAAATAACTTAATTATATTTTAATAAAAATTATTTTTTTCTGCTACGATTGTTTCTTTCGCATGACGACAAACGAAAATTTGATACGTCTCAATGCACTCTCTTTCCGAAGCAGTTTCTTCCTGGCACCACTCACATTTATTATAATTTTAGTTTCTAAAAACAGGTTATATATTCTAATTAAACCAATTTACTGAAGATAAATTTAGAGTTTTGCACAAAACCATATCAAAATAAAAATGAAACAGACTTCTTAAGTATTTCTATATGATTTCTGAGTCGCTCAAAGGATCTACAATCATCTATGATGTTATGGATCATGCAGAAGTAAAGTCTTCCCTTGACTAGTTCTGAAAACTTATTTCACTCTTCTAGAGGCTATCGATCAAATTTGCTCAGCTGATTTCCTAACTTGTTATCTGGCTAATTAGTCCAACTTGAAAATACCTGTCCAAAGTGTGATCCATTACTGCTTATTGCCATTAATTCACATATCTAAGGACTCTAAGTGTGCAAACAACAAAACCAGATAAATTTCTTTAATTTAAGCTAAAATGAACCATATGAATTAATTCGGTGTGGAAATGCAGTAAATAAACTTATTTTGTTTTACAAGTTGCTAAATTTAAATAAATTTTACGCAATAATTTTCAATATCACAGTTATCCTTCCTTAGACAAACTGTTAATAGGGTGCCAATGCAATATATTTATATGATCACATTCAAAACGAACGGAATAATAGGATTCGCACTGGAAGGCCCACGGATTGATTTTACCATTTTCTCTAAATTATTCTAATTTAAATAATACGGTTTTTATTAGACATTTTGTGTTTTTCATGTTTTATTATTAGACATTTTGTATCTGACTGCAGGAATACATGCTATACAATGTATCAGACAACAACCCATACGGGAACCCGAATTTAGACATCGCGATGTTCGCGTTAGACGAGTTAGCAGTGTTGCGAATGCCAGCTATTAAGTTGTAAAGAGTTGGAAAAGAATTGTGATTTGCGTATGATGTTGACGTTTCATATGTTATTTTACGCACAAAAATGATTTAATGACGTCTAAATTCATATAATGTTTTCTATGATTAAACACACGAACGAGTACATATATTGCATTCCTCTCCCAACAACCCACATTGGTTACACATTCATAGCGCCCTGTAATACAATTTATGATCCTAAGAGAAAAATTACTAACCCAAAATCAGCCTTTTATCAGCCTGAGAAAATCGTTCCTAATAAAGTGAAATTTTGAAATCGCGGTTCGTTGCGAAGTGGGTCATGTGAATTTGGAGAATTTTAGGTAAAATTCTTATTTTAACGAACACACACGGGTTAAAATAGCATAAATCTTTCAATATCTTAACAGTATGAAATTTATAAAAATATTTGACAAAAATGGTAACAAATGGTGTCCAAACCATGAATCCAACAGTAGTCCAATGTTGTCTTTTGTTTGAAATACTCCATTGATATTGGCTTATATAAACGAAAACGTTCCTAAAATTTGAAATGCTCTAAAAAAGAAGCAATAACTAGGGTCAAAAATATTTTGAAATTGTCTAAAAAAGAGGCATTAACTAGAGTCAAAAATATTTTGAAATGGTCTAAAAAAGAGGCAATAACTAGGGTCAAAAATATTTTGAAATTGTCTAAAAAAGAGGCAATAACTAGAGTCAAAAATATTTTGAAATTGTCTAAAAAAGAGGCAATAACTAGGGTCAAAAATATTTTGAAATTGTCTAAAAAAGAGGCAATAACTAGGGTCAAAAATATTTAGAAATTGTCCAAAAAAGAGGCAATAACTAGGGTCAAAAATATTTAATTTCCACTCTTAGCACTTTTGAACTTCATTCTATCGAATAGCCAATGGCAAAACTATAAATTGAAGATTATTTATATCAAGCCCCAAAGTGATAATTCAACTTGTCATGGATAGATTTTACTCAAAGCTTCTCACCGGTTGTCCTTTTTAATTAGCAAATTTACATTCCAGTAAGAATATTTTGAGCTGTCGTAAAGAATTTGTGTCCTCAAAATAGTTTACAAAACTCACACCGGGTTGTTTCGGTTCGTTCCCGCCGGTTTCTTTTAAGCAAATTTGATCCACAAATTTTACTCAATATCAAAGTCTTTTAAATTTAAATTATATTAAATTATCAATATTCTTTATTGGTTCGATATTTTGCCTTTGGAAAGACCAAAATATTGAATTAAAAATACTGAAGAAAGTATATTTTGTAAATTTTGAGGTGTAAGAAAGTTGACGTCTCCGGGAGGAAGCATTTCCAAGCAAATTGTCAAAACGAATGAAAAGTAAAGTCCAGCCTCAGGCTTTTGAGACAATGTAGGTTTAAAAGCCCAACCCGTCAAATAATTTTGACTTATGAAAGATGACGTATTAAACTCAAAATTTGTGATGACAGTTTTATTTTATGAAATTAAATTTCGAAATTATAAAATTGGGAAAATATTTGTTCCACTTTTAGGACTTCTTAGCAAAATTGCTCAAATTGCTTTGAGCAAAATATTAATTAATTTTGAACAAATAGAACGAATTTTGAACAATTTTAGACGGACAAAAATAAAATTGGGAACAGAATTGTAGAAAAACGACATGTCAATTTGCTGTTCATCGGTGGAAGCAAAACAAGGTTTAAAAATAGGAAAAGTCAACGGTCCCAGTTCCAGCGTAGCATCTAATAATCCGTGATTATAAATAGACAGTTAGAATCGTGAAAAGTATATGCCTTATACTTCAAACCGAAATATATCTAACAGTTCTGGCCTTCATATTAATTAGAACCATGTACTGAAAAAAGTACCAATGTTACAAAATTACATACTTTCACCTATTAACAATACCAAATAGCCATCGGCTTTCCATATATTACGTCTAATACTCGTTCTATCGACACTAATTAGGGTACATTGAGCTAATCAAGATCACATAGCATCAATTCAATCTTCGACAAACTGTACAACAATACTTATTAATTACACTAAGTTATCACAGGATAATAACAAAAACATTTCTACTTTCAAAGGTCACATAATTTTCACATCGCTTCATCCCATCAGCTGTAGCTCCACATTAGTAATGCAGCCACAAAATCAGTGATCCCGCCTTTTTGACTCAAATCAATGTGAAATCTTGTTCTACTTGTCTGCGGATAACTATGCTTCTATGAGTATCATACTAACATATATAAATACACATACAATATATATTTATATACTATATGAATATGTATACATGTTAGTACAAACATTTATACTAAAGCGCCGAGGTCGCCGAATTCCCAACTACCGTAAAAATTGTCGGATCCAATTGGAGAAATAAAAAGAAAAATTGGAAGCTTCATGCCTAGCTATGTAATAAACTGCCATTGTACTAGCCGCGACTAGAATATAATCCAGAAACGAGCAGAAATTCGCTTGCATTGTCGGCGTCGGAAACTGCAGTTTGGACCATAGCCAGAAGTAGTGTAAAACACACAACTAGATCACCATATCTTTGCGGCAAAGTAACATAATGGGTCATGATTCTTTTCTACAAAGTTGTGGATTCGGTACATCCGCTGCGTATTTTTCTACAATTTGTATATACTCCAAAAACCAACTGTAGATTGGAATATAATATATACAATCGTATATATATCTGTATCTGCTCGTGGATCTTTTCAATTGGTGAACAAGACGTGATCCCCCTGCACGGAGCTTATTCTAACAGCTAGAGCTCAACGTCGCTTCGCGACTCCGCAGGGGAGTTATGTAGCATCTCACTACGGTAGTGTATATAGCTTAGCTGAACACGCTCTGATCGGGGCTTGCGGTGTAGTGGTAGAGCGCTAGTCTTGCAAGGTAGAGGCCCGGGTTCGAATCCCGGCTTGTTCAATGAATGATCGCTCGTGGATCTTTCCAGATATTCCACACACATAAACACAAAAAATAAGTTAATAATTTCGGGATATTCTGATTACTTATAAATACAATATTACAATATTATAACGCAAAAATGAATCTGCGCCTAATTAATTTCATACTCATAAAATAGCTTCAGATTGTATAAATCATGATATCATGATAGTTTCAGATTGTCTTCTAAATTATTCTCAGGTTTTACGAAATAAGCTTTTCGTGTCTGTGTACATTTTGTCATTATTCTTCGGTGTCTCGAAAGGCATTGCGTGACCAATGTCTTCCATTCATTTCCAAATATTAGAGCTGTTGTTCAATTTAAATACGTTGTCGAATATTGAAGCCCTCTGGTGACCAAATCTTTCCGCTGAAAAATTTCATATTTCGATTTCAATGGTAGAGTTGAAGTTTGGAACAGTTTTGAAGAAATTGGTTTAGGTGGTGCTAGATATATTATAATTGTAAATTTTTGTGTAATTATATATTATAAAATTTCATATATAATTTGAATTATAATTTTGGACTCGTACGAATCTTCATTAACCGATAACCACACTGGTGGATAATTTTAAATTTCGTGAACTTATAAAGAACACGGACTGAAATCACAGTATGGAGTTAAATGAATCAAAATCCCGATTATCAGAAAACTTCTATATGTAATAATTTTGAAAGCAATTTTTACTATCATTGTTTAAAAAATATGTAGCAATTTTATTGCAATTTAATTGCGTTTCACCAAAAAAATAGTTAAACTTCATGCTTCACATGCGTCACATTATTTTAATTTGTAATTTAAATTTAATTTAATTTATAATTTTTTATTTTAATTTGTATAGTCAAAATAAAGATGACAACTAGGCTGTCAATTTATCTAACCTAAATCGCCGATGTTGTCAATACTTTTATTCATACTTCAAGCTTAGTTCTCGTGGCAAAATAACGCTGAAATTAGAAAAATTTCCCGTTCAACTACAGTTTTCTTACACTCGTTCTGAAAAATCTAACTTCTATCAACATGCACTAATTCAACTTTGAAGAATATCATCTTACATTTTGTTTAAAATAATAATAATATTTAATGTGCTAAAGATGTCGCTATTATTTGAAAAAAATCTTACATCTATATTGAGTCTCAGATAATAAAACTTTTACCTTATCTCAAACAAGTTAAAATATACCCTGATTAACGATAAATATCGTCAAAATATCAGCTTTAGAACAACTATTAAATTATGCAATGAAATATGGCTTTAATTTCAAGCAAATATCTTCTCTATAAATAGATTAACAATCATCATTCTCCACCGTACAGAAAGTTATAATAACAGCTAATCAGCTCTATTCTGATTTTGAGCCTAATTCCATGTGAACAAGGTCATCTGACGATACTTAGTTTTATGACCCTGACTGAAGGCACGCGGTGCTTAAATTGATGATAATTAGGTAGGTCTCTTTATCGAATACCTATAATCAATTATTGACGAATCAGAGTAACGACGACGACAGTTAATGATAATTATCTAAATCGATCGCTTCAGTACACGGAAAGATTACATATTACGCGTTGAGTGTTGTATTGACATTTAAGCGAACGTTCTTACCGTTCCATCCAACAGACAATCCATAAAATTGCTCATATATATAAATTGTGCTTATAGCACAGGTGTCCAAGGCAAATCAGGTTGATGTGGACAGATGGTCTCGGCAGGTGTTAAAGTGAGCAAATGCCCTCTTCGCTATACGGTTTGGGGGTCAGACCATTGGGAGGCCATAGACCCCTGTAGATTTTTATAATATATAATCGAGGATATAATCAGATTTATATTAAGAAGAATCCGGAAGTTTGGATTCATAATTTTTTCCACATTAACCCGAAACCTTCCTACCAAAAAGTGGACATATCATCAACTTTCGAAAAAACACAAATGTCCGGAAGTTTGGATTCATAATTTTTTCCACATTAACCCAAAACCTTCCTACCAAAAAGTGGACATATCATCGACTTTCGAAAAAAACACGAATGTCCGGAAGTTTGTATTCATAATTTTTTCCACATTAACCCAAAACCTTCCTACCAAAAAATGGACATATCATCAACTTTCGAAAAAAAAACAAATGTCCGGAAGTTTGAATTCATAATTTTTTCCACATTAACCCAAAACCTTCCTACCAAAAAGTGGACATATCATCGACTTTCGAAAAAAACACGAATGTCCGGAAGTTTGGATTCATAATTTTTTCCACATTAACCCAAAACCTTCCTACCAAAAAGTGGACATATCATCGACTTTCGAAAAAAACACAAATGTCCGGAAGTTTGGATTCATATTTTTCCACATTAACCCAAAACCTTCCTACCAAAAAGTGGACATATCATCGACTTTCGAAAAAAACACGAATGTCCGGAAGTTTGGATTCATAATTTTTTCCACATTAACCCAAAACCTTCCTACCAAAAAGTGGACATATCATCGACTTTCGAAAAAACAGGAGTCACACTAACTGAAAATGTAAGACGG
>JASANE010018832.1:0-16258 GCA_030248225.1 Trileptium ribeirensis
GAACACGTGCCATCCGAGCATCCCCACCGAACCGACACACTACTGTCCCCACATCGAACCACACAATCTTCGGTGAGGAATCCCATCCCCCTTTAATATCCGATAGCCGTCATAATAAAAGTACCACCAACCCTACCCCCATCAAAATCGTAAAATATAACATGCTGACCACGATGTCGTGTAAAAGTAGGTAACAGTAAAATGGTAATAAAATAAATTAAAAACAGTAGCAATAAAATGATCAGTATTTTTCGAAATCCAAAAATTAATCCCAAATCCTAAATAAAGCAGAAGCCAAAATAGAAGTTATTTATACGGTAGTACAATGAATAGACCTCATAAGTGGAATGTTTTTACGCAAGCTCCATTTAAAATCTAAATTATTAAATGCCACTTCAGAGAACACCACCTAGCGCAACAACTCATAAAGAAACGACGACCAAAGCAAAGAACGTCAAAAACAGAGAATCGTCAGCAGACGAAGAGGCACAAAAAATGGCAGCAAGTTCGAGCACGACGGAAGAACTAGAAGATACAATCCAACAACTTGACTCAAGCGTACTGAAATCAAAAAGGAAAGCAACAACAGCAACCGAGTACAAGCAACAAAGGCGAACAAGCAATCGGTTCAAACGAAACTCGAACCGACTCAAACGAAACCCGATTAGTTCTGTGCTAACCAAAATGAAAACTGGTTATTACCTGGTGTCCATACCAGGTATCACAGCATTCCAATAGACAGCTGGTCGTAGCACGTGCTTGGTTGACACCGGTGTGGAAAGAAACCCCGACCAAGGGGGTTGTGTTGTCGTCGCAGCACTGCCCTATAAAACAAAACAGCCGAGAGCAGCAAGCGAATCAGCTGTGTAAATCAAATACAATTCGGTGCAAACGCAGATCAGTTTGGTGCAAACCAAATACAATTCGGCGCAAACCCATATCATTTCGGTGCAAGCGAAGATCAAAACGATGCAAATCAAACACGATTCAATGCAAACCGAAACCAGTCCGATACAAACTACGACGGAATCGGTGTAAATCAAATACGATTCGATACAAACCAAGACCAATTCGGTGAAAATAAAGAACGAATCGGTGCAAGTCAAACACGAGTGAGGTCAAACCAAAAACAAAACGGTGTAAGTACGAAAGGACAAGAGAAACGAACCAAAGAATAAACGTGGAGCCATAAATGCTATATGGAACAACAAATCACGACGCATTCACTATGGCAACAACGAATTATCATGCATTCCAAACCGTGACAACAAATTGTAACGCATTTCAAACGGTGAATCACGTGCAACCCTCGTACGCGACAATAAATTCTGATGCAATTCAAACGGTGAGAGTACCAAATCAACCACAAACCCCGTAAGTGACAACGAACTTCCCGCGGGTTTCAGAGGATGAGCACATGGAACCAAGCTCAAAGCATAACAACCGGTGTAAAACGGTGTATATGGATATTACTGTGCAACACCAGTTTCCCCGCAATACAATCAAATTCCATTCATTGGAACCAATTCCGTGATCAATCCTGAAGTACCATTAGCAACAGCAACACCGTAAGCGTATCAAGCACACCAACCACAACAAACGATGGCGATAACGAGCCAAACCAGTAATCAAGGGCTACAAAACTGTTCTAATGACAATGAATCAACACTTAATCGAATCCCTGATTAAAGTGCCGCTTAAAGAAACGCCGCAAGCATCAAACACAACGCAACAAGCAATTGGTGAAGCGGTCATAGTCAAGATGAAGAATGAAGTCCGAAACCTACAGTCGTACAAAAGTGACTGCAGCTTCGTGAAATTTCACAAAGAACTCGAGAAAGCGTTGGCCCAACATGGGATTGACGATGCACAAGAGAAACTCTGAGTTTTGAAAGCGAAAATACGCGGGAAGGCGAAAGAATACTTGGAAGTGTTGAGACTCGAGAAGGCCAAAGAACTCAGCAATTATACGAATTGGTAAAGAAACTTAAAGCAAGATTCAACGTGCCAAAGGCGTTGACGAATCATATGAACAGGCTCCAAAGTCTACTTCAAATGGGCACAGTTAAAGATTTCGTCTTAGATTACGGGTGTATGCACCACGATACCTAAAACACTAAAGACATACTCGAGTCAATCGTTGAAAAAATCCTGAAGTCAACACTGATCAAAGGGTTAAGGAAAGACATCCGATTGTGCGCGCCGAAAGAAGAGACTTCCACTACATTGACTGAGAAAGCTGAAGCGGTGGAGAGCGTCGACCAACAAATGACCCGAGGATTCAATGGAGTCAAACGAGACGGAATAACCTACAACATCGTTTATTTCCGGTTAAGCCAGCCTTATTACATAGAACTGTTATGCATTGTCCATACTCACAATGTCCAATTTAGATATAGACCAGATGAAAGATCCTGTTATACAAAAATAATAGAGTGACATGTGGTAAATAATCAGATAAGATCAGAAAGGGCATAGAGCCACTTAGAACTGGTCTTAAGTTGAAACGATAATGGTGATAACACTAAATATCCACTGCGCGTAGAGATGCATGTACCTTTTGCGAATTATATAAAGTAGGATTTTTTGAAAAAAATTAAAGTCACTGTTTAGGTCCGTTATGCACCTTATGCACTAACAAGTTACACGAAAATAGACAACCATATTTTGTATATAGACGGAATTTTTGATAGGATTAGGAAGGCTTGAGGAACTGCCTCAGAACTGCTCACATATTCCTATCGTAGTGCAGAAATTTCGACAAGTCGACATTTTTCAAGCGAAGCGAATATTGACCAACAAATGATACGACTGAGATTGCAAAGACCGCAAACGCAATTGCGCTCACAATGGTGGAACAATCAATCAATGCAATTATGCCAACCACAACAGTAATAAATCGTGCAACCGCGGCCGATGCCCATGAATACATGCCGGCGATACAACCACAGAACAGTATGGGTTATCAGAAACCGTTCAGCCATATTACGGACCGATGACAATACAACAAGCAACGCCGCAAGCGATGTACCCAGTACAAGTACCGCAACAATCAACGCTATCGCAAACGAATTGACAGCAACAACAAAGAATACCAATACCCACGTCGGATCACCAACAGCAAAATCGACCAACGTTGACGAATCAAACGCCACCAAGGTGCAACAACTGCGGAAGGCTAGGCCAGAACAATGCTTTCCAAGGAATGTGGGACAAAGCACAAGAGGAATGCGAACGGAGAACCAGCAACAAACCCACAGCCGATATAGAGTGGTACCGAATCGTTTGAATCCACAAAACGAAAAAACGAATAATCAATCGGCGAGATCGAGTGGAGTCGAAAAAGAAACTTAGAGTCCTGAAAGAAAAAATGAGCGGAAAAGCAAATTCTTGGAAGTGCTAGTACTCGTGAACCTTGAATAACTAAGCAACTGTGGGGATTGGTCACGAAACTCAGAGAAAGAATCGATGTACCGAAAACGTTGACAAATCATATGAACAAATTGCAAAGTCTACGACAAACGGGAACAGCCAAAGATTTCATAGATGGCTTACGAGTATACGCAGCACGACACTTCACTGCGAAAGGTATACCCGAGTCAGTTGTCGAAGAAGTCCTCAAGTCCACGCTGATCACAGGGTTAAAGCATGAAATCCGAAATCGATTGTGCTTGATGAAAGAAGACACCTTCACAACATTGACAGCAAAAGCAGAAGCAGTAGAGAACCTTGATCAACAGATGAAACAAGGATTGCAAAGTACGGGCAAGCAACGACAAAGGTACAGAGTAATTAAATCGAATCAGCCAACCGAACCGAGCATAAATCGAACGAGACTGAACATAGGCCAACAAACGATGCGACCGAGACAGCAAACCCGCAAGTGCAATCAATCAACGCAAGAACGCCAAAAGCATCAAGTCGCGCAACCGTTTACGATGCCGATACCGGTTATGCCGACAGAACGGCATGAACTATCAGCAACCGATGCAGCCACACTATGGACTGATGGTAATGCAACAAGTAATACCTCAAGCAATACCCCTTGCAAGACACGGAGCAAGCAACACAGTAGCAAACGAATTGGAAGCAACAGCAAAGAATGCCGATACCTGTGTCAAATCAACAACAGGAAAACCCGCAAACGTTGACAAATCAAACCGCCACAATTGAGGAAAGCGAAGTCAAAGAGTAGAACAATGTCTCCCGAGGAACGCAGGACAAAGCCCAAGACGAATGCCAACAGAGAATCTGCAACAAAACCAAAACCGATACAGAGAGATCGATCGAATCCACAAAACGAAAGAATGTACAACCAACCGGCGAGATCTAGTGAAATAGAGCGAAGAAAAATATTCATAAGGAACTGAAGAATACGGAATCGAATTGGACATATGGGTCTAAGAAAAGAAAGAAAAATTTGTGAGAACGAGTCTAGGAAACACCAGCGGCGGCATGCTCGTAAAATCAAAAAGAAACCGTCGAACAGGAAGAATCAATGCAAGTGCGACCTGGTGGGTTTGCGTTCCGATCGGGTGCAGGCCATCGTGAAGCACAACCGCAAGATGTCGAAACGAAACAATAAACAGCGTAACTTGGCGAGGATGCGTTATGATCGGGCGTTGCTCGCCAAGAAGCGCAAAGCGACAATGTAACAACGACGCAAAAGAAAGAAAAACTAACAGAACTGATGGAGGTGAATCAAAAACCGCAAGAAGAAGTTGCTGAGGAAGCAGAAACAATATCAGGCAATGCGTTAATCCTTAAAGAATTCAGTGACGAAGGAGACGAGCAATTACCATGGGCGGAAATGCGAAAAAGTAAAGAAAATGGAGGTAACAGACCAAGTGCCGGATATCACGAAATTGTCGAAGGAGTAGCGCAAAAAGAGAACCTCCAACAACAAAGAAAATTGGCAAACCAACACCACTACAAAGAAACCAGAAAAGAACAATGTACAAAAAGATGATCGAAATCTTCAAAAGGCGAACCGCGAAACAAAGCCGAACAAAGTCTTTTCGACGTGAGTCTACAGAAAGTAGACGTGATAACACAGAACCGTCTGAGCGCGGGAAGAAGTCTTCAGAACGAAGACGCGAATATGATCTGCAAAGATCGCGAAACTCGGAAAGTCTTTGTTGGAGACACGAGTCTAAATACTACTATTCGTCATCAAAAGACAGCATGAACCGGAAGAATCAGTAGTTGCAGAATGGTAACGTCACCAGTACGAAAGAAAGAGGAAATAGGAATGAATTGTTCCAGTACAAGCACAAAGAACCGGAATCTAAAGAAAAGAAAGCTCACAAAGGATAAATCAATCCTCTAGTCGAAATTCGGTTGCTGAAATTCAAGTTGCTCACTGAAAGATGTGAAGAAAAAAGCTGCAATATATGTGTTCGATCAGAACATCTTGGAAAAATGGACATGGAGCAGAAACAAGAGTTCGTCTATGGACTAATGATGTGGTCAAAACAGTATTTCGTGGGCAAAGAAGGAAACGCGTGGGAAACCACGAAAGAAGAAAAAACACGTTAGGGATTACGAGGAAAGAAAAAGAAAGGAAGATCAGGAAAAGTTGGCGAACCAAAGAACAGAAAGAATAGATAAAGCGCTATGGAAAAGATCGAACGAGCGATTCGAAAGAAAATGAAAGATGAGCAAAACGAAACTCCACAGAAGGTGGAAGCGAAACAAAGTTGAATAATAGCACTGATGAAGAAAGACTGATGATCGGAGTATAGGAGCCATTTAGTCGAAATATGAAAAAGATCAAGTGCGAAAGAACAACAACAAGAAACAGTGCCCAAAGTATTGCAACAAACCACAAATTGACAAAAACACAGCCTCTCAAAATTAAAGAAAGATGAAGAGAAAGTTCCACCAGAGGAGCGTAGTACTTCGGGAATGCAAGAAAGAATCGAACGCGATATTATGACAGCTCCGGAAGCGACCCCAACAACGGAAATTGCACGAGAAAGAGTAGATACCAACAGTGCAAACAGCATCTTTAGCGACCAGGTTATCGGGACCAGTGGTAACAACAGCGGTCGAAATCCCAAAGCGTTCGGATTCAAGTGGAATGTTCACGTATATTATGTCAAATATTCCGGTTTATTCTACATTAATAACTTAAATATACAGTAAGCGGTTATATTTTTTCAGCTATTAAAGCAACTTGACTGAAATTTGGATCAGTTTGTAACTGGTGCACAGTATTTATGTATACGTGTCATATTAATTTTCATTATTACATATATATTCGTTACATATTAATATACGTTACAATATTCATTTTCCTGGAAAGCGGTCGTTAAGAGTGGAGTACCACAAGGTTTTGTTAAGGGCCTCTTCCTTCCTCTGTTTTATATAAATGATTTAACAGAACTGTCACTTAATTCGGAAATGACGATTTTTGCCGATGACGTTAAGCTTACAAGATTTGGCAAACAAAATGCAGGCTCTGACGCTGTTCAGAAGGATCCTACTATAGTTTCCAGGTGGCATATGCTGTGACAACTTCTGTTGTCATCTACTAAGTGTTTAGTTCAGTCTTTTATGATTATGTACCTGTTATTATATTGATAATGCACCATTAGATGTTGTCACAGAACATAAAGAACTGGAAATTTAATGAGTTCTAATTTAGATTTTACTGTATTCATGGTTACTAAATCAAGAACGACTTCAGCTAATATATTTAGATTCTTTAAGGCAGAGATCCCCGGTTTTTGTTAAAAATGCTTAGCGCGTTTATTTGTTTAATATTAGAGTATACTGATGTGGTGGAGTCGTTATCAAATTAATACATATATTTGGTGGATCTGTATATACAAAGAAAATGCTGGGAATGTGTAACATCTCTTATACAGAAAAATCTAAAGTGATGAAATTGGATTTATAATTGAGAAGAATATAACGTGATTTGATGTTTCTGCATAAAATTGTCGGAATAAGCTTTGATGAGTTTTTCGAGTTTGCGCCTAATTTAGTTTTAAGAGGGCATTGATATAAGATAATTCGTCCAGAGAAGACAAATCATCAAAAACCTATTTTTCTAATAGAGTTTGAAATATTTGGAACCCTCCTGAAGTATATAGTTGTGTCCGCTTGTCTTAGTGTTTTTAAAAATTTTTTGTCCACCCACTTTTCGGAGGGCTGTGGACAGGCCAGTACTGTATAATGCTTTTTTACTCGACTCTATCAGGATGTAGGATTTGGGTCAAAAAGTGGCCCACGAGTCCGAAAACACACGAAAGCTGCAATATATGTATTCACAACGGCTTGAGTTATACGCGCGCTAATGGTCTAACTTTGTGGGGCAATTATTCTTCTATGGAAATGAAAATAATGCTTTACTATTATTGATATTTACGCTGTATCGTAGGATCAGAACAGTTTGTGAATTGGACGAGACCCAAAATACACAAGAACGGCAATACCTTCGTAACCAGTCGGCCTATATGGGCGCCATTGGTCTTATTTTGTAGGGCAATATATCCTTTGTGTACTACTATCCATCTAAGCTGGCTTATATTTGGCATATTTTGTAAGTTCATGCGTAATATAGCTGTGTGCGTTTCATTAAATTACATATTCAACAATCAGAATTCACCACCTTGACGAGTAGACAAATTACTAGTTATAAATTTGGTTTGTATGGCCAAATTGATGTTCAAAATTTAGTGGCGTTTAGCCGACATTACTGCTACGTACGTGTTATTTAATTCCAATGGCGATTAGCTTGGCCATGCGTTTCATTAAATTACATATTCAACAATCAGAATTCACCACCTTGACGAGTAGACAAATTACTAGTTATAAATTTGGTTTGTATGGCCAAATTGATGTTCAAAATTTTAGTGGCGTTTAGCCGACATTACTGCTACGTACGTGTTATTTAATTCCAATGGCGATTAGCTTGGCCAGTGTCCTTTCGGATGCTAGAGCGATTGTAACGAAATTACAAGACCAAGACAAACATGCTGACGGGCTTCTTAATCAAGCAAATACTGTCAATGAGAAAATTCAGGGCATGAAACAGGTTAGCTGTTTTCATTCAACATCTACGTGTAGATTTTATTGATATATATATCAGGGAGTAACCGGAATTCCGATTTCGGCAAAAATTGTGTTCCGGTTGCGGTTCCGGCAAAGGGCAAAAACCATACCGGTTTAAAAAGTTTGTTTGAAATTTTCCACGTTTTTTGCTTCATCTGTGAACCAAACATATGTAGTATATATTATACAATGATCAAGCTCCAATACAACCAAGCAAAAGAACAGTTTAACTAAGCAATTTGCCGTTTGAAACGTAAGTAGGGCACATAATTTCAGTAGGAATTTTTCATAATAACCTGCAGGAGTTTGTTAACAAATCAAAGCCAGGTCGTTGCTTGGGGCAGCTATTTTACACATCCAGAAGTCTGTGCGGTACGTTTCAATTAACCCGGTCCAATTCGGTAACAGAGTATGGCTAACGCAGAAGTACTTAGGGTATGCTTGGCTAACATATAAATTGCTTCAAGAACCCGCCAATGCGCTTGTAAACTTGGTAAATCAGTCTAAATTGAAGTAAACTAACGTTATCTGCAACGCAGCCAGAAACTGCTTTCTTGGCAAAGAACTGTATTTATTGAAACTGTGCCAGCAGCATCACAGTGTGTCTCATTTATAGCGTTCTGATTAGAAAGTTATCAGCATTATCATCTAACTTACGGGCACTGTTTGTCCAACGCTAGCCTAAACAGTGTACCTGATTAGAAAATTACCTTCTATCTATTATTTTCTCTTAGAATCATATAAACCAATAATTTCAAGTTTCCTACAGAAGAACATGTAACGAACGTATGTGTAGTAAAGGAAGGCGACTGGAGTCAGAGCGAAAGTGTGTATTCTACGCTCCAAGCTGTGTAAGCATATTCGATTTGACGCAGTACACGCAATGGTGTATAGTGGAAGGCATTTTTGCTCTGGGTGTCCAAAAATCGACATATTTGATCGATAAATAAACATTATTAGCTTCCTCAGTCTCTTTAAAGTTTCAGAAAGGCAATAATACCATCGCAAAACATTAAGTTTAATGTAAAAGTTATTTTTAATGCATTTTAAATCCACTAAAGCTTCATTTCTTCCTTCATGTGTTTTACTATATATAAATTTCGAAGACCAAGCTCCGGTTTAAATGGACGGCTCCGGTTGCTGGTTCCGGTTCCGGCAAATTTCGGTTCCGGTTATTCCCTGATATATATATATATATATACGATAGTTATACCGAGCGCAGAATGGTGAAAACTTTTCTTTGTCTATTTCGACCAGCGTCGTTTTCGAAGTGATTCATACGTAATCTTCCTTCCAATTGCCGTCAACCCATAAACATATTAATTCACAGTTAACATGTTAGCTCAAACGATTGTACCATGATGTCAGTCAGTTCGAGCTGGTTTTAAACATATTATGTTTTGTGATGAATTAAATTGCACTTTTGATATAATTCTTGTTTAATTTCACCGAGAAACCTACACGCAGAATATTCTTCATACACATTACGCAATACATAGCCAAAGTAATGAACACAGATTATATCCATGGAAATACGCATTAATTATTTTACTTGTAGATATATATCTGTAATATCCACATCTTGTAGTTAGCAAAAGCTGTAATTTATCATAAAAGGGTGAAATTTGATGCTTGTTCGAACAGACGTAGCGAATGGATCCTTACATGTCCTGACGAAAACCTGTTTTTCACTAACAAATAAAATTTTTGGCCCTGTCCTATTTGGGGCATTCATTGAAGACGTCCACCATCTTTTCAGCTATGCCCCCATAGTCTCGACCTCCAATCATCTCATGCCCCCTCTAGATCAGGGTAGCCCCTTTTCAGCTATATTTAATTGTTGTCTATTATCGTTTTTAATGGGTAATAATGTGCTTTCTCGGCGTTTGCTTAAGGCGTAATTAAAATGGTCCACCCCTACCCCATACATGGGATAACTTTTGATGTTAAATCGAATGGAAAAGTTTTGAGACACTCTTTTATGGGGGGCTCATCATGATGCCCATTAAAGTAGAGGGAGCCGGAAAAGGTCAACCTCTCAATTTCGGGTATTTTCGACTTTTGGCCATAACTAGACGTTGAATGTATGGAAGAAACTGGTTTTGGTCAACCTGCGTAAAAATGTTCTCAAACCTGCGTTCTCAGAGATGATTATGGTTCGGCTCCAGGGTTACGAGTTGGGTGTGCAGGGGCACGAAGCTATTTGATGCAAGGAACAAGTGTCAACAGTGAAAAAGTAATAGTTGATAATAATTCGGTCTGAGCAGTACGAGAAGCATGGTAACAATTTTGTAGGGTGATTTTGGGGTATTGAGCACGATGGTGGTGTCAAAATTTAACTACAATGTCTGAGCTATGTTGTACTTAGGTTGCTGAGTATAAAGGAGACGTGTCGGAGGGTTATGTTTGCTGTATTTTTGGCAAATAAACATTGCTAGAAAGTTAAAAAAATTAATATGGTAAGTCTGGGCCATGAGCATGAGTATGCTCTCCAGATTAAGTCAAAAGGTAACTAAAAGTGAGTTTTACGAAACATAGTATACATTTACCTTTAATGCTGGTAACGATCCTGGATTTGAGCAATCATGTTGTCGAGCGTATCATGTTGACACCAACCGTATTCCATTACGTAACGATTGAAGAGTTTGGATTTTTACGCCACCACTGCATGAATTGCTTAAGGCGATTCCATAACCCGTATTTTGAGTATGTGCAGCGGGAACGACTGGGTTGACGAATAGGCAGTTGTGATGGTTGACGACTTCGTGACGGTACAGAGTCGGATTGGACAAATTTTGTATACCATGGACCAGGGAATAACCGGAACCGAAATTTACCGGAACCGGAACCGTTCATTTAAACCGGATCCGGAACCGGAACCTGGTCTTCGAAATTTATATATAGTAAAACAGATGATGGAAGAAATGAAGGTATAGTGGATTTAAAATGCATTAAAAATAACTTTTACATTAAACTTAATGTATTGCGATGGTATTATTGCCTTTCTGAAACTTTAAAGAGACTGAGGAAGCTAATAATGTTTATTTATCGATCAAATATGTCGGTTTTTGGACATTCAGAGCAAAAAATGTCTTCCACTATACACCATTGCGTATACTGCGCCAAATCGAATGTGCTTATAAAGCTTGGAGCGTAGAATACACACTTTCGCTCTGTCTCCAGTCGCCTCCCTTTACTACACATTCGTTTGTTGCATGTTCTTCTGTAGGAAACTTAAAATTATTGGTTTATATAATTCTAAGAGAAAATATTAGATATAAGGTAATTTTCTGATCAGTTGTCAGACACTGTTTAGGCTATAATTGAGCAACCAGTGCACGTCAGTTAGATGATAATGACGATAAATTTCTAATGGGAATGCTATAAATAAGACAAACTGTGATACTGCTCGCACAGTTTCAATAAATATAGGTCATTGCCAAGAAAGCAGTTTCTGGCTGCGTTGCAGATAACGTTAGTCTACTTCAATTTAGACTGATTTACCAAGTTTGCAAGCGCACTGGCGGGTGCTTGACGCAATTTATGTTAGCCAAGCATACCCTAAATACTTCTGCGTAAGCCATACTCTGTTACCGAGTTGGACCGGTTTAATTCAAACGTATCCCACAGACTTCTGGATGTGTAAAATAGCTGCTACAAGCATCGACCTGGCTTTGATTTAACAAACTCCTGCAGGTTATTATGAAAAATCCCTGCTCAAATGAAGCAAAAAACGGAAAATTTCAAACAAAATTTTTAAACCGGAATTCCGGTTCCGGTATGGTTTTTGCCCTTTGCCGGAACCGCAACCGGAACACGATTTTCGCCGGAACCGGAATTCCGGTTACTCCCTGCCATGGACATATATATACTGCGAAACTATGAGTTCGAATTGTGGTGCCGGACTGTACGTGTGTTGAAGAATGAGTGGCATTATTGTTTGCCTGGCACGATTGGCTACTGAAAAAAGAGACAGCTTTCTGTTTGTCTTTCGATCGTGCCTAATACCCATGCAACGACGTTGCCTACGATGCTATTTTTGGCAAAAACATAGATTATCTCTATTTCTACTTCAATTCCGGGGCGTCCTATCATTAACTGCTGCCAACGGACAAATGCTACCGTAAAGCCATGGCAACAATATGTTATATATCGTATTTTTGTTCGTATTGTTTATTGATCTATCCATGGCTGAAATTATAAATGCATGCTATTATAAGTAATAAATCGATGTTAAGGGAGACGTGGTGATTGGTAAAAAACGAATTTTCTCTGATAATAGAAAAAGTTTCGACGACAATTTTTTATAGTCCGTACACCGCCTTTCAAAATTGTCATGCCTGGGGACTTCACCTGGCTTAGCTACATAGCAGGGATGCTCACAAACGCAAATATTTGAGTTATATTGCAATAAGCCTCCGCGGGCTAATAGTTCTAAAATTGAAACCCGGACAGTGGTAGATCCTGCGATTTGAATGAAAGTGTTGGTATTGTGTAACTGTTTGGTGATAAAGGACGGTGTTGACGTGGACGATATTGATTCGTTGAGTACTATGTCGACCGACCATCATTTTTTACCTGAAAGGAATGCAATTAAAAATAAAAATTGTTATATATACAAAGCAGTTAGATTGAAGAACAGCTTCGGCTAAAGCTTAGTGCTTAGTTAAATAACACGATTACTGACTTGGATTTAGTTGCGATATTTAAGTTTTTTGGAGTTATTTGGGTAACTACTGGACGTATTGTTCTAAAATTAATAATACTCGATTCCTCGCTGAAGCGGATCCATGGGTATATACCAGGGAATAACCGGAACCGGAACCAGCAACCGGAACCGTCCATTTAAACCGGATCCGGAACCGGAACCTGGTCTTCGAAATTTATATATAGTAAAACATATGAAGGAAGAAATTAAGGTATAGTCGACTTAAAATGCATTAAAAATAACTTTTACATTAAACTTAATATATTGCCATGGCATTATTGCCGTTCTGAAACTTTAAAGAGACTGGGGAAGCTAATAATGTTTATTTATCGATCAATATGTCGTTTATTGGACACCCAGAGCAAAAAATGTCTTCTAATATACACCCTTGCGTAAACTGCGTCAAATTGAATGTGCTTACAACGCATAGAGCGAAGAATAAACACTTTCGCTCCGTCCCTATTCGCCTCCCTTTACTACACATACGTTTGTTACATGTTGTTGTGTAGGAAACTTGAAATTATTGGTTTATATGATTCAGGAAAAATTTAGATAAAAAGTAATTTTCTGATCACTGGTAAGAGACACTGTGTAGGCTAGTGTTGGACAAACAGTGCCCGCCAGTTAGATGATAATGATGATAACTTTCTAATCATAATGCCATAAATGAGACAAACTGTGATACTGCTCGCACAGTTTCAATAAATCCTATTCATTGCCAAGAAAGCAGCTTTTGGCTGCGTTGTAGATAACGTACGTTACTTCACTTTAATTTCGCCTGATTTACAAAGTTTACAAGCGCACTGGCGGGTGCTTGACGCAATTTATGTTAGCCAAGCATACCCTAAATACTTCTGCGTAAGCCATACTCTGTTACCGAGTTGGACCGGTTTAATTCAAACGTATCCGACATACTTCTGGATGCTGCAAAATAGCTGCTACAAACATCGAGCCTGGCTTTGATTTAACAAACTCCTGCAGGTTATTATGGAAAATCCCTGCTCAAATGAAACAAAAAACGAAAAATTTAAACAAGAATTTTAAACCGGAAAATTACCGGTTCCGGTATGGTTTTTGCCCTTTGCCGGAACCGCAACCGGAACACGATTTTAGCGGAACCGGAATTCAGTATCCTGCACATGGACGTCTGTATACTGCGAAACTATGAGTTCAATTAGTATACCGGACTATTTACACATCTGTTGAAGAATGAGTGGCATTATTGTTTGCCTGGCACAATTGACTATGAAAAAAGAGACAGCTTTCTGTTTGTCTTCGATCATGCCTAATACCCATGAGCGTAACGTGCGATGCTTCTTTGGCAAAAACATGATTATCTCTATTATTACTCAAATTACGAGCGTATACATTAACTACTGCCAACGGACGAATGTATACAGTAAAGCCATGGCAACAATATGTGTCGTACTATTTGTCCGTATTGTTTATTGATCTATGCATGGCTATGAAGTCTGGATGCATATATCTATTGAGTTGAATTAATAAATATTAAGGAAACATAGTAGTGGTAAAAAACGAATTTCTCTGATAATAGAAAAAGTTCAACGACAATTTTTTATAGTCCGTACACCCGCCTTTCAAAATTGTCATGCCTGGGGAGCTTTCACTGGCTTAGCTACGTAGCAGGGATGCTCACAAACGCAAAATATTCCGGTTATATTGCAATCCAGCCCTCCACGGCTAAATAGTTCTAAAATTGAAACCCGGACAGTGGTAGATCCTGATTTGAATAAAAGTGTTGGTATTGTGTAACTGTTTGGTGATAAAGGACGGTGTTGACGTGGACGATATTGATTTAGTTGATTATATATCAACCAACCATTTTACCTGGAAAAGGAGAAATCAATCAATCAAAGTATTTATATTGAAGACAAGGTAATCAACGTCCAGGCTAAAGCTTAGTGCTTAGTTAAATAAGCCGATTTATCAACTTGGGTTGGCGTTGCGATATTTAGCTGGAGTTATTTCGGTAACTACTGGACGTATTGTTCTAAAATTAATAGTATTAGAACACCTCGCTGAAGCGGATCCATGGGATTGTACCAGGGATAACCGATACGCAAACAGGTAAAACCATGCATTGGTTAGCAAATACGAACCGGAACATGGTCTTTGAAATTTATATATAGTAAAACATATGAAGGAAGAAATTAAGGTATAGCCGACTTAAAATGCATAAAAATAACTTTTACATTAAACTTAATATATTGCCATGGCATTATTGCCGTTCTGAAACTTTTAAAGAGACTGGGGGAAGCTAATAATGTTTATTTATCGATCAATATGTCGTTTATTGGACACGCAGAGCGAAAAATGTTCTAATATACACCTCTTGCGTAAACTTCGTCAAATCGAATGTGCTTACAACCCATAGAGCGGAAGAATAAACACTTCGCTCCGTCCCCATTCGCCTCCCTTTACTACACATACGTTTGTTACATGTTGTTGTGTCAGGAAGACTTGAAAGTGATTGGTTTATATGAGTCAGGAAAATTGTACAGGTAAAAAGTAATTTTCTGATCACCGGTAAGAGACACTGTGTAGGCTAGTGTTGGACAAACAGTGCCCGCGAGTTAGTACTGATAATGATGATAACTTCTAATCATAATGCCATACAATGACAAAATGATGTTTCTGCTCGCACAGTTTTAATAAATCCTATTCATCTGCCAAGAAAGCAGCTTTTGGGCTGCGTTGAGATAACGTACGTTACTTCACTTTAGATTTCGCCTGATTTACAAAAATTTCACAATAAGCGCACTGGCTGGTGCTGATTTCTTACACAATTTTATGTTAGCCAGCCTTCCGCTAAATACTTCTGCGTAATTCCAAAGTCTGTTACCGAGTTGGACCGGATTAATTGAGCATACCCGCAATAATTTCTAAATGTGTAAAATAAATGCTTACAGCATGGACCTCGTTTTGATTTGTAACGAACTGTTGCAGGTTATTATCTAAAATTTCTACTGAAATTATGTGTCGACTACGTTTCACACGGCAAATTGCTTAGTTAATCTTTTCTTTTGCTTGGTTGTATTGGAGCTTGATCATTGTATAATATAGTACATATTTTTGGATCAGAGATGAAGCAGAAATGTGGAAAATTTCAAACAAAATTTTCAAACCGGAATCCGGTTCCGGTATGTTTTTTGCCCTTTGCCGGAACACGATTTTCGCCGGAACCGGAATTCCGGTTACTCCCTGGTATATGCCCGTCATAGAAGATTTTTCAGATTTTTACGTCCACCATTGTCAATACGTAGGTACGGCCGAAAAATCAAAATATTTAAATCGGTACAGGTAAATTTGGTACCATTGAACTCAGCATGTCGCGTTAATTACGAATATACAATTTTTGGCAATAATCGTGGTTTCTGAAGATTTGAAACCCCCACATAATAGGACAGGGCCAAATTTTCGTATAATTCGATTTGCAAATAGATTTTTACTTGACCTAATAGCAATACG